>QNUK01000340.1:600000-773104 GCA_013621035.1 Clarias magur
GTCGTCCTCAGATGTAATTACAATTTATAGATTCCAATTTAACATCACAGAGACCAGATCTACACAAACAGCAATGATTTAATGAAATAATATCAAATATATACATTCTATACACTTTAGGCCAGTGATTAGCATAATGGTGATGCTGAAAACTCCCTTTACTTCACTCCTTCCCCAAACATGCTGTTTCAGTGTCTATGTAAATTACCTACTGCTAAGCACACCAGGCAAAAAATGGGAAAAGATGCTTATTTATTTATTTATTTATTTATTTATTTATTTATACATATTAATTTTATTACACACACACACACACACTGAAGAGCCATCTGTTTGACTTGTGCATATTATTCAGGACGTTTCTCATATTCGGGATGATCAGTATCAACAAATGGTGTCATGTGAATAAATCCTAATTAGAGGAACGTTGTGAGAAATATCTTGTGGGATTAACAAAATGGTTTTCCTGCAATTCCTTCATGAGGATTTTGTCTGAAAACATTTTAGATCTTTAGATCTCAATCTTGCCTGTTGCTACCTGTAAGCTACTTCGTTTAGAGTAACAGTTTTGAGTAAAAGATAAAAGTGCGTGTTTACTGCGCTAATAGCAGACGAGGTGGGTGGAGGAGCCAAAAAAATGTACTCAGGTACGAGTGGCTGTACTTAAAAATCATATTACCCAAGTAGAAGTAAAAAGTAGTAATCCAAAATATTACTCAAGTAAGAGTAAAAAAAAAAAAAAAGTATTCTGTGAAAAGATACTCAAGTACTGAGTAACTGTTTCATTATAATGTCCGATTTATTCTTTTAGAAATGATGTCAACAGTCAGACAAAATGATAAAAAAATAATGCACAAATTGCGACATTCCCAAATCATAGCATTAATGAAATAAATGTAATAAAATAAATGAATAAAACAGAATATCTTTACGAAATGGCAAATTAAGGAATAAGAAACACACATTTCCCGATCTCTCTTTTTTCACAATATAAAGCTTTTGAAGTAAATCCCTACTGTAGGGAACATATGTGTGTTTGAACAGTGTAACTATTTCCTGTGTGAGATTTACTGTATATTCAGTCGCCCTGCAAATGACTCAGCAGAAAATAAAATAACATTAGAAACACGTGTACAAGAGTCTCACTTCACCATAAACTGTGTCCAGCAGAACAAATGTAAGAAAATGATCTAGATTTGTAGCCTCTGGTTTATTTGCTAATCATATAGGTGAAGATTACAACATTAAATAAAACAACGAAACTGATTATTACGTTTTTTTTTTTTTTTTTACGGCTGATTGGAGTCAAACGGAGTCATGTGATTATTGTTGCCACATCTGATTGGTGAAACACAGTCACATGGTACTGTAGATCCACCGGCTGCATTTCTCTGGCAAACGCAAAGAAAATCTATAGTGTCGAATAAACGGTTAGAAAAGTAACGAGCCGTGTGTGGCGGAGTGTGGCGGAGTAAGAGGAGCGTTTCTTCTTCACAAATCTACTCGAGTAAAAATATGGTGCGGTAAACCTACTCACAGAAGTAAAAAAAAAAGTTCGCAAAAAGTTACTTAAGTAAATGTAACGGAGTCAATGTAACTCGTTACTACACACCCCTGGGTGCTGCTATAGGAAACGAATCAACATGTCCGGCTTGAGTCGATCAGAATCCAGGAATCACCAGTGCTGTGGTTTCAGGAGAAACCTGCACTTAAGAAGTGCTTTGTCAGCTGTGCTGAAAGTTTATCACTAAAGTACATCCCAGATCTGTCGCCTCTCACGCCAGATGTTCTTAAATCCTATTGACATGTTTCATATTAAAAACTGCGCGAGAAGGAGCCTTACTAGCGTAATCATAACACAGCAGTTCTATATTTTGTTGCTCCTCAAAAAGTCTTTGAAAGCTGCTAGATCTTTGGTCGCCGACCGTCGCTGGAGCAGATGTGTAAATGGGAGGCACATCTGGATTTCGTCAGCGAGCACAGTCGCCAGGGTGAAGCCCGGAGCAAATTATCAGCAGACATCCCCCTTTTTGGAGCGCAAACAAAGAGAAATAACTCGAGACGGCCGCAGTGGATTTTTGGTGGGTTCGGATGTTGAGGATCAGGATTCCCCTGAAGAGAATTCATGTCTTCTGGTCTATTTAGAAGGTGTTTTTCATTCCTGCAAGAGCTGTAGAACGCGTGCGTGCACACAGGCACTGCTGGTGGATTTATGGCTTGAACACATAAACGTATGCAGGTTTCCGGAATCCATTTGACCACTAAATCACTTGGGCAAGAAAGTAAGCACAACTTCCCCCTCACTGATATCTTTCGCCTGGAACGCCTTTCATATAGTCATTTTCCTTGGGAATGTAGCGGAGTCTGTATTTCTTTTTTAGAGCGTTCCTAAGATTTCTGCAATTAATTAAGAATTTATTCGAGTTTTTTTTTTTTTTTTCGTTTATTTGCACATTTTTTGAAACTCGTATCCCTAAATCCTGCCAACCTCCCAAAACCCCTGATTCTTTTGTCTCGAGTAGAGTTTATGAATTGCAGCCTTTTTTTGCAGTTGACACAATTCACATTTTGAACAATTTTAGATATCCTTTTCTTATGACTTATTGCAATACTGTGGTTTTGTTTTCTTGGATCTCTTGACTCTCTTCTCTTAAAAGGGGAAGGACATGTTTCTCATCCATGCTGACTGGGGGGGATGGTTGTGAGAATGAATGGGTGTGGTTTGACTCTCATGCATTTAACCCGACCACACGGTACAGTCTTGCTCACATCTCATCTTCTCCAGCAAAGGCACACCAAGCTGCAGCCCTTCATTTCTTCGGAGGCATGGTTTCTCAAGTGACCAACTCCCTTGTCAAGTGCCTGCTGATAATCCTCGGCCTTGTCTCGATAATCGTAAATATCGTTCTGATATGCCTGAATTCAAACAGGCTTCCAAAATGCCAGATGCAATCACAAGGAAATGTGGCAGCCAACCACACGGACCACAGCTTGATATTCGCCGACCTCACCCCCGAGGAGTACAAGATGGTGCGGGATTACATGTGGGAGCAGAAGGACCTGAGGATTTCTCACTCGGCCTTTGCAAAACCATCTGAGAACTTCATCTTCTTGATTGACCTTGTGCTTCCAAAAAAAGCAGAAGCGGTGAGTTACTTGGACTCTCAGGGACGCAAACCCGTACGTCAAGCCAGTGTTGTGGTGTTTTTCGGAGAATTAAACTACCTCAAAGAGTTCATTGTGGGACCTCTGCCTGGTCCACTCACTCACCGGGATGTCACAAGGGAGAAGTACAAGGTCGAGGGCCTAGAGTTCACAGCTCGACCTGTGACCATTGGAGAGTATGTGCAGATTTTCACATTGATCTATGGTAAAGTCTTTACCCAGCTGATGACAGAGCTGAAGGAGAGCTTTGGCTACGACCCAAAGAACCCAAACCTGAATATTTTTGAAGGGATGCCCAGAGGAGTAAAATCAGGCGATCGAAAGACATGGATAGGATTTTTTCGTGATTTCAGTGGCATGTACATCCATCCAGTTGGCTTCGAAATTTTAGTCTATCATGAAAGTAAAAACCCTTCCAACTGGACCATTGAAAAGCTCTATTACAATGGCAAGTACTTTGACAGTATTGAGAGTTTTAAAAGAAGCTATGCAGCAGGTACTTTGGAAAAGATTGTCTTTAAAAAAGTGTCCAATTTTGGCTCTCTGAAACCAAAGAACAAACCTACGGGACTGGGCCCGCATCAGTATTACCTCCAAGGCAAGCGCTTCAGCGTAAAGAACAACCAGGTCATTTACCAGGATTGGAGATTTGCATTTGGTCTGAGCTCATTGACCGGCATGCGAGTGTTCGACGTTCGTTTCAGAGGAGAAAGGATCATCTACGAGCTCAGCGTCCAGGAGGCCATGTCCGTGTACGGCTCCATAACTCCAGGCATGATGCTTACCAAATTTCTGGACTCAAGCATCGGCGTTGGCCGCTTCGCACACGAACTGGTCCGAGGCGTCGACTGTCCATACTCAGCCACTTACGTCGACGTTTACCGCTACATCGATGTCAGTGATACTCAGCTTTTCAGGAACGCCATCTGCGTCTTCGAGCACGATGTGGGACGGCCGCTACGCCGACACTTTTCGGATTTCTTCCAGAACAGCTATGGAGGACTGACTAACAGCGCCCTGTACATCCGCACCATCACAGCCATCGGCAACTATGACTACATCTGGGACTTCATCTTCTACCAGAGCGGCACGGTGGAGGCCAGAGTCCACGCAACGGGTTATATTTCATCCTCTTATAAAGTACCTGGCAGTCTCAAGTACGGCCACCAGGTGGCTGAAAATGTACTAGGAAACATCCATACACACTTTGTTAACTTCAAGGTTGATCTGGATATTTTAGGTAAGTGATTGTTGTGATTAATACCCATATTACATACAAATTTGAGTTGAGACATTAGTTAATTTTTGTTTTAAACCCGGAGATTATAAATTAAGACGTTTTATTAAATAGGTAAGGTAATGCATCTTCTCTTAAACTGTAGCAATTAAAATATAAAACTTGAGCTGGCCAGAGAATTGGTGTATGTGTGTCACATAATGCCATATAGCCGCAAAAAGATTTATTCCAGCTTTATTCATCAGTTTATATGTCCTTATGATGTGCACGTCAAATTCCATTTTATAAAGGAAATCACATCAAGTAGTGTAGCAATCAGATAAAATCCCACTCTGGTTTTACAATTATTTTCCTTAAAGTAAAAGGAAAAAAATCTCTAGTCTAAACACAATATTTTCTATGTACAGTATATGGAATCTTATATGTTTTTAGTTATACTTATACTGAAGCAAATTCATTTCTCAGAAAGTTTTTCTTTTAATATTTTTTTAATTAGATGTTTAGTTTAAACAAATTTAAAGTTCATGGCAACTTTTCTCATGAGAACAATAGTCAAATAAACTTTTACATAAATATTTAAATAAGTATCATCAAAGGTTTTAACTTCAAATGCAAAGTTACACATATTTATGCAAATGTTTTTCTAAAGAGCACATACAAAAATATTGATGAAGATTAAATCAATATAAAATGGCACTGGGTGTAGGCATGGCACATGATTTTTTTTTTTTATTCTGAAAAATTCCTGTTATATGGCTGAAGCATTTATCACTAGCTCCTGAGATATTATAAGCAATGTGCAAATAATTTAGCTTTTATTATGCCAAATGCAACACCAAGCATATTTTATGCATATGTTGTGTTTTTTTGTTGTTGTTTTTTTAACAAAAAATTTATATTTCTTAAGTGCCATGTGTCTTTAAAATAAAAATGTTTTAGCCTGCAGAAAAATTGACATCGGTCAAATTTTAGATCATGCTTACATAATAAAAAACAGAAATAGCAAGTAGTTCTACACTGTTGCATATTAATATTATAATAAGCTTATTAATGTTATTAAATGAAATTATTCATGTTGGCTTTAAATGTAGTTGTAAGTGTTGCTATGAGTGGATTATGATAATCTCAGTGGCATTCAACTAATCCAGTGCAAAACCCAAAGTGAGCAAATCCCTAAATTATTCCACAAATTTCATTGCTTTTTTAAAAATCATAATTATTTTATACCAAAAAAGAAAAATTCAAACTTTTTAAAATATTTTGCATTCAAGATTCTGCCCTTTTTTAAATATAAGCAAACTTGGGATGCTCACCATGTTAAGTGTATAATCAGATGACAATTTGATGGATTTGATCTAAAATAGATCATGAGGTTTTAGAACTCAAAATAGTTTAAACATTCTACATTTCAGTCACGTTGTTGTGGGCAATTTAAAGTCTCATAAAAATTGGTGCAATGAATTTGAAATAAGAAGAAGCATTTTCACGAGTGCTCGGACTTTTAGACCCCACTGTGTGACATGAGCATGTTGGATGTATGTACAAGTTCAAGACCTTTAGGGGAAAAAAGGAGTGAAGAAGATCTCGGTCCAAACATGAAACATAAACAGTTTTTTTTTTTTTTCCCATTCCAGACATCGTCAATCTGCCGAGACATGTTAGCATTAGCAAAGATAAACAAACGTCAATTTCTGAAGAGAGATTTAAGATAGCAGAGACAATATGCACATATATATCTTGAATGGTCTCTTAAAACTTAATCCTGTGAAAGTTAACTAGCAAGTAAAAGCAAAACAAGTGAATGAAATTTAACCTAAGGTGTGAAGGATACAGTACCTGAGCAGGCAAAGGTGAACCCAGTGAAATGGAAGCTAATCTACTCGGGGAAAAAATTAATAAAAATAACCATAGAATGTGAAATCTAACTAGCAGACTAAAGCTAAACTACGAACAACAGAGCTAATAAAAAAAATTTCTAGCAAATTCTTTCTTACCACTAACATAAACGCTAATTAGCAAGAAAAGATATCCTTGTGAGTGAAAGCTAATCTAGCATGCAAAAGCAAACCTACTGAATGAAACGTAGCATAAGGTGTGAAAGATTCACTATGTAAGCAGGGGGAAAAGCTAACCTACAGTAGCATGTGAAAGACAACTAGCAAGAAAAGCAATGAACCTAGTATGTGAAAGCAAACTATCAAATAAAAGCTACTCTAGTGCATGAAAAAAAAAAATTGAGCGAATGAAACCTAGGCTAGGATATAACTAGCATATAACAAGCCAGGTGAAAGCTAAGCTAGTGAAGTACAGCTGACCTAGCAACTCATTAAACCATGTTGTTTATCAGACTTCATTTGTTAACAGTTGACAATAAAACTGTATTTTTTTAAGTTGAAGATAATTCTCAGAATGGATCATTTCTGAAGATTTCTGATTTGGATGTTCTCGAAATTATTATTATTATTATTATTATTCTATCATTTTTGGATAGCTACCATATCTGTCAGGAGAAACACTTTTCCTGAGCACCATCAGTTCAGCAGCTCACTGTGTGTCCTGTAGGACCCTATTATAATAAGTAATGTGTGAATTTCTAAATCTGAAGGTGTGAGGAACTCGTTCCAGACCAAGGACATGGAGTATGAGGAGGTGACTTTGCCCTGGATGCCCGAGCGCAAAGCCAAAATCCCGAAATTGGTGGAGAATCAGATCAGGACTGAGCAGGAGGCGGCGTTTCGTCACGGTACTAAAATTCCTCGTTACCTTCATGTGGCCAGCAAGAGCAAGAACCGCTGGGGCCACCAGCGCTCATACAAGGTTCAGGTGATAAGTCTGGCTGGAGATCACCTCCCAGAGAGCGAGCCGGAGGAGAGGAGTATGTCCTGGGCACGGTGAGCAGAAGTAGATTTTTATTTCCTGGGTATTTAGTCTAAAAACAAATCCCTTATATATTTACAATTTAAAATGTACAAGTATTGTAAAAATAAATAAATAAATAAATAATCTAAAAGTCTTCTTTAGATTTGCACAAGGCTAATAAAACTAAGCAGCATCGGACATTTGGAGAGTCAAAATGAGCAGAATGTCTAATTATGTGTCACGTCAATTCTGCTTATTGTATTCACAGCATAAATGTAGACTGCAGTATGGACTAGTCAGGTTGGTTTTGAACTCAAAGACGTGTCCACCTCTCCCACTGGGACACGCCCATCTGACCTATTTGAAAACGTACCCATATAACTCCTCAAATAAAACAACCTTTCATCCCAATTGAAGACTCGTCCATCTCTTCCACCCATCGTCCCACTTGAAGACACGTCTATCTGTCCTGCCCAAAGACATGCCTATGTCCCCAATGTTAAGACTGATCTCATTCCCACCTCGCCCAACAGACGACTGTATGTCCATGTAACTATGACTCCACTCAAATAAAAGACCTATCCATCCCATCTGCCCTTCTCAAGCACTTGACCATCGTCCCGTTCGAAGACACGGACATCTGTAATTCTCCTAGATGCACCTTACATTCCACTCAAAGACACACTGTTGTGCCGTTCTCTAAGACACAGCCAGCTTTGAATGAACATGACTCGTGTGATACGCGCACTAAACTGTCCTACCATATCACCTTCTAATATTTCTTTCCTTCTTTTCATTCTCTCAGGTACAAAGTTGCCATAACAAAACATAAAGACACAGAACAGACCTGCAGCAGTCTGTACAGTCAGAACAACATGTGGAACCCGGTGGTCGACTTCAGCAATTATATTAAGGACAACGAGAACATTGAGGATGAGGTAAGCCTCAAAAAGCGGTTATCAAATGAATAAATCCTTTGTTTATCATTACTTAAAAGAGATTTACACAGTGGTCGCCATTCTGTCTTATTTACAAAGAAAAACTTTTGATTCAAACATTTGTTGAACGAGTCAGCACTTCCTTTCAAAAGTTAGAAGTAAAGTGTAAGTTTTCTGAAGGCATCAGCATAGTGGGGAGAGAGTTTATCATAAGCATTTCCGAAATCAAAAGGGAATTTGAATCATGATTAGAAACAATAAGAATATGCCTATTATTAGCTAATTATATCGACCTCTACTTGTCCAGGATCTGGTTGCCTGGGTAACGGTGGGCTTCCTCCACATCCCTCACGCCGAGGACATCCCCAACACGGTCACGGTTGGAAACGGAGGCGCCGTCCTCATCCGCCCGCATAATTACTTCGACGAAGATCCATCCATCCACTCGGCCGATGGCGTCTACTTCAAGCCGGGATCAGAAAAGGACTGCGAATACAACAAGATGGCGTGTTTAGACAAACAACTGTGTAGTCCGTCACTGGAGCCGTTCACGTTCGATGGATTCGAGGGCGTCTTGAAATTTGACAATTAAACACGACGTATTATAATGTGGATGTTGGCCGCTTTCTAATTCAGTTCCTCTGTTCACAACTATATTCTCATTTTCACGCTTAGAATTGTATGATTGTACGTCTTCTGTATCTTCTCTTATTTTAGCACCATGAACGTCTATAGGACAAACTTAGTTTCTCTCACTTTTTAATCTAAACTAAGTTGAAGCCATTCGGAACTTCTGCAGATTTCTCTCTGAAGTCCTGTGTATTTATTTTCTCTCCTTTCATTTAAGGTCTTTTTTTTTTTTTTTTTTTTATAAAGGCAACAACAAAGAAATTACAAGGAAAGAGTTACTTCTACCACCTTGAAGCTGAGTATTTTCCTATAACAGCATGTCCCAAATATTCACCATAAATCACAACAGCTTGATTAACTGATTAACAATTTCACTGATTAAACGAGAGCACATCATGTCCCCCGAGTGGCGCAGCGATAAACTGGCGCTCGAACAATCATCCGGAGACCACAAGTGATGCTGTAGCCTCTCGCAGCAGGGAGCCTAGAGAGAGCTGATTGGAAAGGGGGGAGGGGAGGGTAGGCACTTAGCGCTTTCACATCAATAGTGGCTCTACATCCAATCACGGGTGTCTGTGAGGACCCACAAGCCTAAGAAGCGGATAGTGCTGTCCTGGGTGCGTTACACCGCTTCCAATGGTGCATAAGCGAATTGTTTGAAAAGATGCGGTTAGTGGGGTCATGTGGCTCGGAGGAAGCATATGATGGCCTGTGCCCTCCCTGGTTGGTCGTTGTAACCTTGATGTGGGAGTGCCCTGATGACGGGTGGGAATTGGCTACAACTAAATAAGGGAGAAAAACAGTACAAGAGCATATCATACTTTTAATTTGTTTATTGTTGAACGTCCATGAAACAAGTGAGTTCCTGTTTTTGTGTACGTCATAGCAGCTCCAATTTCTTTATCTTTTCACTGATACCACGCACTGACACCCGAAAAACGTCTTCCGTTGCATAAAAAACCTTACCATTCCAACAATGCTAGGTTTTTTTTTAATTCCACCCAGCTGTATCCCGGCTGTTGTTACTATGGAAACAATAACTCAGTGAATAATCAATAAATATTTAATCTGCACCAATTAGAATTCAAAAATTAAACAGAGCTGCGATGTAAATGTTACAAATTGTGCCAAGCTAAATGTACTTTAAGGAAGTTTCGAATATCTACTGAGTTCCCCAGATGTAGCTCCTACTTCTGCTTAATGTTTTTCACGGTACCGTCTCTCTGGCTTTGGGACTTTAGGAATCGCGTGCGTATACAGTGAGAGTGGATCGTCTCAGTCGGGTCCTACATTATTGTTGAAATCTACCAACGAGCGCTCATTTCCAGGCTACCTCATTTCAACCAAGAGTAATATAAGGTGCAGATTTATAAAGAATCAGCAGCGGGGGAAAAAAGAAGTAAAGCTTCTCACCGCGTGATCATTAAACAGAGGATTTGGACCTTCTGAGATCTGGACCCTACTATTGTGTACATTTGATCTTCTCCTCTGTGTTTCGTTTAATTATCACCCGATAACTAAGAAACTAGGCTCGGTCAATGCCTTCAAACAAGAAGAAGTCCGGCATTAGAATTAGATCGAATAAGACTCATATGAGGACTGTTTCAAAATGTATATAGAAACATGAGGACATGAGGATAGTCGGGGTTAATGTTGATGAAGCCACTGATCCTCCAGCTTGTAACTCTTGCACTGATTTTCTGATGGTATAAATTTTGTTTAGTATTATTATTATTTACGGTAGTTGGAAGTTATCTATTGAACGACAATTAAAGTCAAGTACAAATATTTTTTTTTCCTGGAAATTTCTAATTATCAGCCTTTCACCTTTTTATTCCCAAACATGTGAAAATCCACAAATTCATAATAAGCTAAGAAATGATTAAAACTGAAGAAGAAAAAAAAGCTATATAACAAATCATAACTTCGAGATTTTCAGTTTTCCCTGTTCAGGAGGGTTTAAAGATGTTTTTCAGTTTTTGTTTTTACATCATTTCATGTACATTTTATAATCTATATGTAACTATATAAACTTGTCATTTATGATGCTCAACAGTATGAGAAGTAAAACTTGGAATGGAATTCCAGTGCAGTGGTGTGTGTGTGTGTGTGTGTGTGTGTGTGTGTGTGTGTGTGTGTGCGTGTGTGTGTGTGTGTGTGCGTGTGTGTGTGTCCATTTTGTCAGTATGTTGGCCAGGAGAAAGATAAAGGATTGATGGCTGTTTTTCTCACTAATGCTCTCCAGTTTATCACACACACACACACACACACACACACACACACACACACACACACACACACACACACACTTGTTAATTGGCAAGTAATTAATGTAATAAATAAAATTGAAATATAACAAACTGATATAACTAATATAGGTTTATAAATAAACCAATTAAAGGTTCTTTAAAATGTCATAAAAAGTTTCTTCGAATGTTTGTTCATAAAAAGGTTTCTTTTGTAAAAAAAAAGATAATAAAAAACAAACAAACCTGGAGCCCTTTTTGACAGAATCGTTGTGCTTTCGGGTTTTACGCAGAACCTTTGAAGTTCTATGCAAAAGAGAAATTAATCAACTTTTTGTCCCTCATAGACCAGGAAAACATTCACTCACTCTTTCTCTGTAGCACTGACAGTCATGTGTAAAAGTTAGTGCCCCCCTTTTTTTGTGTAAAAACATTTTTTTTAAATAATCTGATCATAGTGGGTACTTTTTTCGCCATTACTTATTTTGCAAAAATGAAGCCAAAAGGAGAAGCTCATGTGGACACGACTACGTTCCCCCTGATGCAGTCGCTCGTAGATGCACCTATAAGTAATGGCTTCCTGTATGACTTTATCAGGCTTTATCATTCACACTGTTTTGGCCCCTTCTTCTTTACAACAATGCTTCAGTTCACTGAGTTCGCTTCCGTTCCTGGCAACCCTTCCAAACAAACTGTATTTGAAACCCCAGATTGTTCGGAAATTGTTTTATTACCCTTTCCAGATGGATGTGCAGTAGTAGTAAAGGGGGCCTTCATGATTTTTTTTTTCTTTTTTGCTTAATTTTTGTTAAATAATTAACAGCATGATGAAAAAAAGTTATATGTTATTCAGTTAAGGCTGTCTAATACCAAGACGCGCTACAATCAGATTATTTTAATTATGTTTTTTCACACACACACAAAAAAAACATAGAAGTAACAGGGGGCGGTACGGTGGTGTAGTGGTTAGAACTGTCGCCTTGCACCGCCAGGGTCCGGGTTCGATCCCCGTCTCTGTGTGCATGGAGTTTGCATGTTCTCCCCGTGCTTGGTGGGTTTCCTCCGGGTCCTCCGGTTTCCTCCCACAGTCCAAAGACATGTAGATTAATGTGCCCTGCGATGGATTGGCACCCTGTCCAGGGTGTACCCTGCCTACTGGGATAGGCTCCAGGCCCCCATGACCCTGAACACACGATTAAGCGGTATAGAAGATGAGTGAAGTAACAGCAGGGCACTAACTTGACTGTGTACTGTACATGGAACATAAGCGCAAACAGGCAACTTGGAAATAACGGTTAGCCAACCGTAAAATGTCACGAGAGTGTTGAAGGGCACAGGAGTATCTGGGGGTGACACACCAAGCACGAGGAGACCATGCAAACTCCACCACATAGACTCGGATGGGAATCTAACCCTCAACCTTGGAGGCACGAGACGGTAGTGCTAACCACTACGCCACCGTGCAGCCTAGAAAACAAGTCATCTAGCCAAAAAATTATTCATGAAAAGTTTATTCAAGCTGTTAAGCTCTAACAGTTTTTTTAAGAAGCCCTCTGGGAGGACATTAATGATTTGAAGCAAAGTGCCAAAACTCGAGTTCCAAGATTTTATAGGCATGTTTGATGTTTTTAATGGTTTGTTAAATAAACTAAAACCAAAGCAGAATTTGTAACAGCAGGCGGTGAGATCAGGACATTTTGACATGGATGATCCCACTGAGCTGCTGTGCAATATATCCCCAGATATCTGTCCCCTTGTCACAAGCTTTAAACTCGCTGGAGGACTCGCGGCATCTTAAGATTAACCTCTTGCAACTCTGGTCTTGTCACTGAGCCCCATCAGACCTTTGCAAAAATCATTCAGTTTAGACATTCGGCACTCGGTGAGCAGCACCGGCTCAGACATTCGGCCTCAGGGACTCTGATCGCACGGCTTTTGAACACTCCATGAGCCCAAGTGCTGCATACTCTCGTCTTGTGCGTACCACTTGGGCTCCTTACCCAGTGTAAGTATCTACCCAATGACGGAAACTTCGAAGCACTTTTGTAAGTCGCTCAGGATAACAGCAGCTGCCAAACGCCTTAATGTAAATGTAAATGTAGGTCTCTGCACTCCTAACCAGGTAACAATGAACGCGAATACCATCACCCAGTTTGTCCCCGGCTCTCCGTGAAGTGTCACTCAGAAGATGATTTGCGAGCAATAAAAGAAAAGGCTGTATTCCTAGAGATCACACAGGATGTCTGTATTTGGAGCTGGGGTTAGCCGCAGGGCTATGTACGGCAGCACCTCTGGTGTTTGTGACAGTTTTGGAGTTGCTTCAAAGCGACCTGTCAGAGTGATGACAGAGAAAATGGTGAGAAAAAGCAGACTGAGAGACGTCTCCAGAGCGAGGATTAGCAAGTCAAACACATTGCTATCGTAGCAGCTAATGGCTTGTACAGTCAACATTTTCATGTGTTTTTCTCAATCGTTCCATCTTCACCTAAGGAATGTTTGTTTCCCGTGATATCACGCTGTACTGTATATTTTCTCTTGATAAGCTAATATCTCAGTGGATAATATCTCAGCTCTATCTCTAATATCTCGCTGATGTTTGTTGTTGTTCTCGAACTCAGACATAGCTAACAAGGTCACCAAAATATTTACTCGCCTCCAACTTTCTGCCTCGAATTATATTCATCAAGCCGACACCGCTTTAACGTGCTTCTATGGTTTAGGACCCCGTAAGACGTCCCGTCATCGAAAAACACAAACTAAAAATTCCCATAGAGCTAAGCACTTAGGAGTTATGAGGGCGGACATCACGGCCAAACTAAATAATCTGTATTCCTCTGGTGTCTGTCGTCAAACATTTGTGTGATGGATTGCAGCGGAAAGCCAGAAGTGATGGTGTTTCTAACTATGAACTATTAGAAAGTTATTTCCTTTCGAATCCCGGGTGGTGCTGTAACCTCTCGCAGCCGGAGGTCTAGAGAGAGCTGATTGGCCGAGCTCTCTCAGAGGGGAGGGATGAGAGGTACTTAGTGCTCCGACATTAACCACGGCTCTACAGCCAGTCAGGGGCGTCTGTGAGCTCGCGCGGCGGAGGGAGCGGATAGCGCTGTCCTCCGAGTGTGTTACGCCGCCCCCAATGGTGCGCGAGCGAGCAGTTCGAAAAGATGCGGTCGGCTGGCGTCACGTGGTTCGGAGGAAACACGTGATAGTCTTCGGCCCTCCTGGCTGAGTGGTAGTAGTAGCCTTAATGTGGGAGCCCCCTAGTGACGGGGAGGAATTGGTCACGACTAAATTAGGGAGAAAATCGGGGAAAAATCAAAAAAAAAAAAAAGAAAGTTATTTCCTTTTTTAAAAAGGTAGCTAACGTATGATCGTGTGATTATGAGCAAAAAATTTGGGAAGCATTTTTAAACATCTAGATTTGTGTACCATGATGCAACTCAGTTTAATGCATTCGATAATAATAATAATAATAATAATAATAATAATAATAATAATAATAATAATAATAATAATGATAGAAAATACATTCTGCACACTTCTTGAGTTGAAAATAGTAACTAATTTAAAAAAGCAAGTACAATTTATTTGTGGATATATTCCTAATTATGTATTGCTGAAGATCAACAACATAAAAAAAAAAAAAACGTCGCATGTTTGACAGGAAATTATGAATAACTCCCTCCCTCCCTCCCTACTTTATTTACAAAAAGGTCACCATATTAACGGTCATACATTTTATAATACACTATGAAAATTGAACCTTCGAAGACGAATGGACAAATCAATGTATGTTTATTCTTGAGATAAAACACGACACGGGTCGTTAGAGCAAAGAGTCTGAGATAAAATACCCGAACTGAGGGGCCGGTGTTCTGCGCTAAAATCTAAATGCTGAGTAAAAGTGATGTTATGAACAGTTACGTGTGGGATTTAATAATCTACTTTACAATAATCTACTAATGCGCTACTGTCTCGATGTAAACAAACACCTGCACCAATAGATTTTAATGAGAAAAGAGAAAGTGAATGTTTTGACTGGGATTAGTTCAGATTTTCACTTTGGCTGAAATTTGAGACGCTGAGATCTAGCGGCTGCGGATGGGGGGAGGCCGCCTATGGACTGAGCCTTTGAAGCAAAAAAACAAAATTCCATATTCTTTCCTGATTTTTCTTCCTTTCTATATAAGGAGACGCAGGAATCGCCTTTGAACAGCTGACACTGACTGTGCTAGAAGTGAAAATATTCGTAGGTGTTTAATCGAGCCAGTTTTACGCTACACGATTTCTCATTGTCCAGGAGACATCATAATCTGCTCGCGCTGCTTTTAAAACATGATCCATCATTCATTAGGTTCAAGCTGGTTTTAGTTAAGTTGTTCTGCGTCTGGTCTCCAGCTGTGCATCGCTTTCCGACTGTGCATTGTAAAAACATGTTTTCCCTGCACGCCAGCGGGAATAATAATTCTCGGTGTAAATGATTCTTGCCCAAGAAATGCACAGGACGAAGAATTGCAGGCATTTCGGAGAAGGGGCGGTTCCTAGAAATTCCTGTTGGTCGCCAGGTCCAGGCCCAGGCGCAGCTTTCAAAACACTGGCGGGCCATACGGAGGTCATGTGCACTCATTTTCTCCACTATCTCAACATTCTCATAGGAACAGCTCCCATTCCAGACATAAAAAGGGGCATGAAGGACATGCTGGGAGTGTGAGAAGGGGGTCTGCGACTTTTGCAGGATGTAATCGTGTGCAGCGGTTGGATCCAGAAACTGGGGCGTAGCACCAAGTACTTAAGTATTCGACCGCTCGTGACAAACCGCTAGAGATTCCTCAAGCAAGATTCCAACTCAGGAGCGCTGTGTGGAAATAATCAACAGCAGAGCTTCCGGTCCGAACTGTTTGTAATTCTGCTTAGTCCTCTGCCATTTTCCCCAGACAATATGATAATATTTTATTATTATTCATTTCTTGTACCGGTTCCCTCACCAGTGGAAAAAGCCCTGACACTGGAGACTCCTTCCTCAGACATTAAAACTTTAACTTTGATCAGTTACTACACACTTTTTACTATAGAAACACTAATGCATTCGAAGGCGCGAATGATATAAGCCTGTGATGCGTAGCTGCACTGCTGTCACTAATTAACACCTCGTGACCAGTCAGAATCCACAATTCAGGAACGAAATCCAAAACATCTGCACTGAAACTCATAAGCAATGGAAACGCTCCCGAGCCACAATCCTTCATTATGCAGTACGTACGCACTTAAGGAAACGCACACCAGGTCCCTGACCCCGGCAACATCACCTGTAAATAAATAAGGTGGGAGATTTCCGCGGAGGATTCTGATGTAAACGTTCCCAACAAGCAGCTGTGCTGCACAATGAAAACAACTTGTTCCAACAAACACAACAGCCATCCATGTAGCATTACGCTACTCCGTGACTGCTAACAGATGTTTTGTTCAAGGTTGTTATATTATAGTAACGGGACATTTTGCAATAAAAAAAAAAGGAGTATTCTTTTCATGTGAGAAAATTCAGGCGGAACTAATTTAGGCTGGCTTTCTACGAATTTATTAACGTACTTATTTCCCCCTTCGTTTTATTTTAGCCTGTGTGTGTAAGGCGCCATGGTGGCCTCGGGGTTAGCATTGTTGTCTTGCGCCTCCAGGTCTTGGGTTCAATTCCCACCCCGGGTTTGTGTGCATAGAGTTTGCAAGTGCTCGCCGGGTTTCCTCTGGGTTCTCCGGTTTCCTCCTACAGTCCAAAAAAAAACATGCAGATTAGTCTAACCGGTGTTATTTTTTAGTAATTCAATTCAAAAGGTGAAACTCTCGTGTGCGCTTCATTTATTAAATACGAAGTGAAATATTTCACGCCCTTTTTTTGTTTGTTTGTTTGTTCGTTTGTTTTTGTAATTTCAGTCATTACGGCTTACGGTATCCCAAAATATTGAAAATCACTTCCTGAGATCAGTCACAAAAAGGATTTACAATGCAGAAGTTGATAAGCACTCGTCCACTGCACCAGGAACCAGCAGCCCCAGTGCAGGGTAACGCTCGTAAAACGGCCCAAATGAAACAGCTGGAGAAGGGAGATGTGTGGAAGTGAACCTGCATGTGAGCAGAGAGCGTGAGACAGAGCGACCTCGAGCCTGGCAGGAAGACTTCCTGTGCTTCTCCTGATTCTGAACCTCTGTTTATTTTATTTGGAGACAACTGGAGTTCACAAAGGATGCGTGCTCCTTTCCTTTTTTTTTTTTTTTTAAATAAATCAGCTCCCGAGCCGCTGAAGGCGCAGCAGCCGCACTGTAAACAGCCCGGGCGCTCAAGCTAAATAAGGCGATTACTCTGAGTGTTGATCCGAGCCCTGTTGCCCCGAGTACAATCTATCAAGGTTTATTTTTTTTCCACAGCTACAAAGCCCTTAACACTTAGATACTGATACTGTTTACTCTGCACCCTGAATGCCCTCCACGCTGTCCCCAGCTGGTCAGGGAATTCCTAAATGCACACAGCAGCAAAGGTTTCAGGGTCTGGCACCAAGGGGATTTTAATAATAAAAAAATTTTTTTTTTTTTTACAAATTTGATTTTTTTTTAAATGTGCAGGTGTGAACGTGTTCCATCAGTTCGAGCAAAACTGATTTACATGAAAGAAGAGATGCGTGCAGTGATTGTTTTTTTTTTTTTTTTATTGTCTGAGAGTGTACCCGGTGCCAAAACAACTCATGGAGGAGCATAAACAGAAGTGTCCGGATATCTGCGAACAATATGTGGATACTGTAAGGAGGTTTCTTAAAGAGAACCATTACTGGTGAGACTGGCGAGTCTGAGCGTAAACGCCGGCGTGTGGAGCCGAAACGTCCTCAATCGCCGACCGAGAAAAAGGCGACCATCAGCTGGAAAATTCATCAGCGCTCACAGTCTCCTGGGATTCACGAGGGCCAGAAATATTGGAACAGCATCAGGAAAAAGGTTTAGCAATCAGCAGAGCTCGTTACAGTGAGACGCTTATTGAAGTGCTGAAGGCTAAACCTCAGATTAAGCACAGAGGACTGCTATCCGAGGGCGTCCTGTCTGGTCCCCTGAAAGCAGAACTGGAGGACAAAGATTCACTTCTGATGAAGAACTGAAGACAGCGGTGCATCCGTGGCTCGCGGCTCAGACAAAAAGTATTTATTGTGTCTCAACAGATGATGTATTTTATTGTCTAAAAGTTACATTCAGTTACATTCTACAGCCGGACTGTGGTGTTTGACTCACCCTCTTGTTATGACTGCAGGAAAAGAGACAGCTGCTGTGAGGAGGTACTTATAGATCCACCTCTGACTGTTACAGGAGACGCCTTTCTTTGGAGGCAACGTCCTTCATACTGGAAACCGGACCACGTCAGCATTAACCTCGGAGCACAACATGTCTGATCAACCTTGTCTGGTGTGGTTTTATTTATGGATTTATGGATTTTAATACATTTTCCACCAAAACTGTCGAAAAGAATTTTGCCAAGCTTTTTCATATTTGTTTAAATAAGTGCAATTCATTTTCATTGCTTGTATCCCTGTGAATAGAATCCAGATGAACCCTTTAATGATGCAGCAATGACTGTCATTAACATGCAACAAATGTAATTGGAGAGTGAAATGTATTTTTTTATTATTATTTTTTATCTTTAACAATGAACATCAAAATGCAGTCAAATTAAAACTAATCTACAATTGGTTATTATACAACAACAACAACAATAATAATAATAATAATAATAATATGTTACAATATATCATGTATATTAATACGAACTGTCTGACTTGTGTATTCGTGTAATATGATTCTGTATTTTATTACTGAACATGCGTCAATAAAACACACATTTAACCTGAACTGTATTTTACTGTAACTTATGTGAATGTACCTGAATTTACTACACTTCTTTGTACTTTACTGCACATAACCTTTCTTTCCTTTATTGTACTCCTTTATTATAGCTTACCGTACTGTACTATACTGTGTATCACTTTACAGTACCTTCATTTACTGTACTTTACTGTCTTACTTGACTTGAATCTACTTTAGTGTCCCTTACTGTACAATACTTTACTTTACCTCACTTTTCCCTACATACTGCACTCGACTTCTTTGCACTTTACTGTACCGTCCCCGTACCGTATGTTTCTGTCCCTACTGGACTCTACTGTGCATTACAATCCTTCCCAACTTCAAGTTAGGCTTCTTACCTGACAGGAAGTCTTCAGTGCGTAGCATGTTGTTCGTACTCGACGTCCAGCCGCCTTGTTTCATTCCTTTTTTTCCCCCCGATTTTCTCCCTAATTGAGTCGTGTCCAATTCCTCCCCGTCATTAGGGGGCTCCCACATTAAGGCTACTACTACCACTCAGCCGGGAGGGCCGAAGACTATCACGTGTTTTCCTCCGAACCACGTGACGCCAGCCGACCGCATCTTTTCGAACTGCTCGCTCGCGCACCGTCGGGGGGCGGAGTCACACACTCGGAGGACGGCGCTATCCGCTCCCTCCGCCGCGCGAGCTCACAGACGCCCCTGACTGGCTGTAGAGCCGTGATTAATGTGGGAGCACTAAGTACCTCTCATCCCTCCCCTCTGAGAGAGCTCGGCCAATCAGCTCTCTCTAGACCTCCGGCTGCGAGAGGTTACAGCACCACCCGGGATTCGAACTGGTGATCTCCGGATGATAGGGTGAGCGCTTTTACCACTGCGCCACTCGGAGGCACGCCTTGTTTCATTCCTGCAATAATCCACTTTCCCTCTTCTATCCTCATCGGCAGGAATCCAAGCAAACGATATACTGTACACGGATCTCCGTCCCGCTTCATCCGTAAGCCAAACATCCCATCGTAATCAACGTTCGATTCGATTTACTATACAGTGAGGAAGGTAAGATTGCAGTGAGGATGGCTGGAGAACGCTTGGATCCAGGTCACGTCCATCTGGAGAGTGATGTCACGTGTGCAACTGAAATATCATCATGAGAGGTTTTTCTTTTCTTTTCCTTATAGCATTTTGTTATCTACTGATTAACACGATCGGGTTCTTGTCAAAAAAATGTGCAATTTTACAGATTCCTCTCGGGAACTTTCGTACTGAAAATGGTCATCATCGAATGAGGATCAAAACGGGCAATGCACAATGCGACGAAAATACTATATAACAACATTATACCAAGCATTATTATGAAAACAATATGTGTTGTGATTTTATCTGTAGCGTTGCAGGAAAACCTCCAGGACATGCAACGGGCGCTACGCGTTATTTATTTATTTATTCTAGAGATCTCACTAACAAAAACACTGAGGAGGAATCTTCTCTTCTATTAATTATTCTGACTCTTTATTTCTTTATCGTCTCATTTTGATGTTTCAAATGTGTAGCAGCACAAAATAGGAAACATGTCACAGAGATAAAAAAAAAAAAAATTTAAAAAGGAAAAGGAAATAATTCATGTAGGCGGGAAACAAACTGAACTGGTTGTAGATTGTGAACATCTCATGGGGAAAAGCATTTCATACACTGAGCTATAAACACATCCATCACCGCGCTCGCGCTCCTCCGTGACTAATTATTTGCTTATACAGGGAAGGATGTTATCTCCGCCACAGCACTGCCGTATCTCACTGATGCTAAACAACTGAGCGCAGACAACATCAAGGCCAAAAAACAGGGGGAAATGACAAAAATACCTGGATTGCCAACATTTTCTTCAGACTTTCTGGTAAATGTCAAAGCGAAGATTGGATTTGGCTAATGTTGCTCTGTAATTAAACGGTAATCAGCCGCTAAGCAAACTTTGGTTTGTTCCAAAAAAATGGTCAGGGTCCTGTCCGGTACAAGCCCTGGTCAGTAGATTGCTGACTTGCTAACCCTGTATTCTACCTCCAGGTCCCTCAAATCGTCTTTTAAACTAATTCTTCTGCTGTAGTCCCTTTATCTTGTTTAAAGACTCCAGGGCCCGTATTCACAAAGCTTCTTAAACCTAAAAGTTGCTCCCAGTGACGAAATTCTAAGAAAAATCTTAGAATTAGGGCATTTTCTTAGAATTTCTCCTTAAATTTAGGATTAAATCTTAGTACATAAACATCTCAGCCCTAAAAACATCTCCTAAGGTTAAATTTGTTAAGAGTAGAGAGGAGGACTTTTAAGAGGCTTAAGAGTTCCTCTAGCAGAGGACAAAATGGTGGAAGGAAGAAATATTCTCCAAACACTGAACGTAAAGCTAAAAGTAAACGCTGCTCTTCTGTCCAATCCGGTTTTCTTGTTGATTTACTTCCTTTCATCTCTCTTGGATTGTTGGCTCCATACCATCCAGAAGTGCAAATTAAATAAACTGTCCTGTGATCATGTAAATTGGTAAAAGCTGAGACATTTTGCTCCCATCAATCTGAACAATCAGTATGATTAATAAATGTAAGAACTTGTATATAGTAACTACTGTGTGGAAAATCGGTTGTTTCAAAAGTCGACACATTTTCAACATTTGACTGTTTAATTATCTTTAAGACACTTTGCATGAAGTAGCCTGTAGTCATGATTATACAATTCCATTATATGCAAACATTATGATTTTACTGTCTGTTCTATTGTCATGTATTCTGTTTTCACACAGAGTGAATTTCAAGACCTTTGCAGAGGTCAGGGGTGATTTTTTTTATCAACCAATCACAGTCCTTGAGTTGCTGCATCATCCCTAGCAACAGGGTCGACCACGCCCCCTCACCAAGATAAAAGTTTTCGTACTTTCCTTACTCAGAGGTGCTCTAAGAAGTTTTATAAATCACTTTTAGTCTAAGACTCCCAGCTAGGACTTTTCAGGCTAAGATAGGAGCTCTCTGAGAGAATTCTAAGAAGCTTTGTGAATACGGGCCCTGGTGGTTTTGCTGTTGCTGCCCCCAGGCTGTGGAATAACCTCCCACTGCTTGATGTGGGCTTAAAACAAATATGTCTTCTTTTTTATTTTTTTTTTACTTTTAAGTGCTTCACTCTTATGATTTTTAGTTTCTGTTTTACTCTTTGCAATTATCTATTTATACAGTACAGTACATGATGTATATTCTACTGCAAAGCACTTTGGGTGGTCTTTTAAATATACTATATAAATACAATGACAACTTTTATAAATCAGCCTTATTTTTTTTTAGCTTGCGCTCAGCTTCCAGTTGCCTAGCAACCGTTTTCCAATTTAACAACTAACCTACCAGCTCATCCATAGACTTTACTCTCTGCTAATTATTACAGCTAGTATTGCTAGCTAAACGCCTGTTATGCTGAGTCACTTTCCCATACATCCTTAAGTAATTGGGTGAACACAATATAGACTTGTACAACTTGGCAAGTGCCCTGGTAAGAACAGGATGCGATTTGTTCGGACACAGTAGGACCTGGTCGGCGCGTCATAGGAAATCAGTGACAGCATGACAGACGCACGGACAAACTGACAGGGATGTGCCTAGTAAGTAAGTATGAACTTGTACTGATAACTGCACATTTTTCCATGTTGACCCCCGGTCCCACTGCCTTCTTTGGTATATATTTTTAGGACGCTGTGGGAACTTTACAGAGTTTGACGGGGGCATTAGTTTACACAAAAGTTCAACACTGCTAAAAAAGACATAAAAATGATCGATGGTGTTCGAGAACATGAATACAATGTTGAAATGTAGAAAAGGTTAAAAGAAAGGTAGAAAACGTAAGGTTTTTTGGACCATCTACCAAAAACGTACATGTTTAATGTGATGCACATGTCAGGCATCATTAACACTCGCACATACGACGCTGACGAATACTGCAGATCTTTTACCTCAAACCTTACGGCTGCCATTTCTGATGTGTGACGTTCGCGCCTAGCGCTAATGTCGCTAACTCGCGTCAACACAAACAAGGGGAAGATATAGCACACGCTACACAGAAGGCGTTCTTTCACTCGATAAGCTTTTGCCGTTGATGAAGTTTTGTTGTTTTGTATAAATACAAGTCAGCTGTCCCGCGATACACTTTATAGGGGGAAAAAGTAATAATAATTTAGCACACATTTACTAGCTAAGTTTTGGGAGCAGAAATCCAATTTCCACATAAATGTTAGAATGAAATTGCAGAATGTGCGTGTTGGACTATAAAATTCCATCTAGTTTGAATTGCCGCCTGATTCGGATTCGAGTTGGAGCGACGAATGATCAAACTGTCCGAAATTAAACGCACCTTCACATGTGATGCTCTGAGAAAAGCCAATCAGAGTTTTATTAAAGGATTGCGAACATCATGGTGGAAACAAGGCAACACTAATAATAACTGGGAAATTAAAGATTACGTAATCTTTTTTTTTTTTTTTTTTAAGTTAACTTTAAGTTTGAAAGCTGTGTCATGTGCACACATAAAACTAGACACTCGAAAGATGACATTATTTTGCAGACTTGCTTTATTTGCTTTTGGAATGCACATTATGTGGGGAGGAAAAATAAAAAATCAGTTTTGCAACAGCTAAATACACGGAGATGAAGTGATCACACGTCATACGAGTCTTCATTAGGTTTGGTAAACAACGCTACCTTTGCAAGTATTATTTCAGCTCGTCACAGTGTCCTTCGGTTAGCGTCATCACGCGACTTCTGCTAGATCTGACCAGCTACGATTAACAACATACACAATACGAAAGAAGTTTTTTTTTTTCCTCTCCCAAGTGTATACACAAAGAAATAACAACAACAAAAATAATATTCACTGCAGTCGAAAGGCTGCCGAACATTTCATATAAACACCTGCATCTTCATCTTCACCTTCATCTTAAAGAAAAACAGGTTTTAATATTAGTTCAGCTTAGACAGGCCATTAAGTTTAATCAAAGATGAAGGGTTGGAGGTTTTGCCAGGTTTTATTTAGTTTTCATCCATTACACAAGTATATTATAATTGAAATATAAATTATTATACAAGGATTATTTGTCATTAGTGGAAATTGTTGTGGCCCTGCAAAAAAAAAAACAACTGAAAATCCAGTGTATGAACAGTTAATCGGCACGCCATTGTTTTGCTCGTTTTCCTTTTGAAAAATGTTCTAATCCAAAAAGTTTCCAAAACCTGAAACAGGAAGTTTGAATAAGGGCTTAAGTCTGAAAACAAATGCTGTTGTGGAACGTTCTTCATTTTGGAGTTATTTCTATTCACGGGACCGCAGAACTGCTCCAGCTGTGCTTTAGGTGATGGCTGACAGATGTGCAGTTCTAAATTGGCGCGCGACTGTGCTTCAATATTTCAACCAGATTTCTCGATGCGACTCTGATTAGCCTCTGTCAAAGTTGCAGTGCTTGCGATGGCCACTAGGGGTCAGTGTATGAACACCGTCCACTCATACACCAGATACGGCATAAACGAGGACCTCATGGACCATGGAACCAGGAACCATTTCACGCTCAGGATCAATCAAATCGCTGAATAATAAAATCCCCCTTAAAACTCCCATGCATGCAGATAAATGCAGGAGGACCAGTTTACCCAGCATGCTTCGGTGCGGCTCCACCGTGCTGCAGTTTTACAGCAATGCAGTACATCATCCCGTCTCAGGGAAAAGAAATGAATAAATAACGCACGCACGGCGTTATTAGATTAAACCCGGCAGTGTCGGCCCCGCTCCCCGGGCTTTTCGTGGAGGCGGGAACAGGACGCATGCCGAGGGGCGGAGCTAAAGGTGGGTCGGTTCGAGGTGAAAAGGGTCATGCAGCTCTGCGGCGATGCTCGGGACGTCTCAGCCAACCCGCTGCTCCTCGTTGCGCTGGCGGAAGAACGCCTTCCCGAACTCGTACGTGCTGATCATGATGGCGCACGCCGGAGCCACTTTGATCACACGAGGCATGAAACCTTCAAGGGAAAGAAGAAGAAGAAATCAAGTACGTTTAAGATTCAGAGTTGAGAAACATTCGGAGCGCTCAAAACAGAAACAACAGCGTTTAATAACTGATTTACATTTATGGCCAGGAGTGACTTTCAGTTTTTAATCAATAATCAACTCCTGATATCAAGACACTTTAAGCACCAGTAAGAGTCCCATCAGTCTACAACAGCGCTGCCGAGGGTTTCTTTGTTTGTTTATTTATTTATTTATTTATTTATTTATTATTTATCCTGACTACATTTGGACACTACACACACTACAGGTAGAGCTCGGATTGAGACTTCACCTGCAAACAGTCCTCGGTAACCAGCCTCAGTCCAGATGTTCTTCATTATGAGCCACGTGGATGAAGGCTTCTTCAGAGGAGCTGAAGAAAACGAAATAAACATCTCATTAAACGAAATAAACATGACTCGCCATCATTCTGTATAAAATCAACCTTCCGCCGAGACACCGTACATCCCAGCATCTCCATTTCTCCCAGCTCGATCTGCCTGCGCGTTTTCACCACGTCAAACGGCAGCGTCGTGATCGCAGCGATCTGCAGGAGGGAAAAACAAACAAACAAACAAACAAAACAAAAAAGAAAAAATGTGCGTTAGGAGTCACGCTCTATATAATATACAGGACAGTTAAAGGAAAATGCGAGCCGTATTCGACCTACGGTCCTACGGTCTTCTTTAAACCTTTCGCACCGTTAAAGTGTTTTAGTGCCGCTGAGAGTCTCATCAGCGTACTGTGACTGAAGTCTTCTGTAAATGTCAATCGCCCCCACATTTATTTTCTTCTGTTTATATAATAATACTGTAAAGTGAAACGAATGGGTGCCAAAACTTTCGGCAAACACACGATTATAAGGAGAGAAATGTTGTACATGGTTAAATGCATATATTATGGTTTGAGAAGGTGCACACACACACACGCGCGCGTGTGCATATATTTTGGCACCCGTGTTAATCGAATGACCCAGTCAGTATAATATTAATGAAGCGTGATTTATCATTAACGTTATGACGGTTATTAAAATTTTATTAATAATCTACACTACAGTGAGAGCGCGGCGAGCATCATCAGCGAGCGTGATTACACACCGCACCTTGACTCGTGAACAAAGTGCTGTGACCTTGTGCTGTACCTTTACCTCCACCCATGTGTGTGTGTGTGTGTGTGTGTGTGTTTAATGATGTGGGTGTTTTATTCACCGCTCCAGAAACGCCTCCTGCTGCGAAGCTGATGGTGAAGGAGGCCTGCGGTGTTCTGTATCTCTCACACAGCTCGGCTTTAATCAGCTCATAGTTAAACCAGTACATGGCTGAAACACACACACACACACACACACACACACACAGTCATTAAGTGCGGGATAGTAAGGGTTCTTTTTTTGTTTTGTTTTGTTTTGATCATGAAACAATAAAACAAACAAAATTAATTAATTAACAAAAATAAAATACACAAGCACAATCCAAAAGTTCGAAAAGAAGTATGAAGTGTAAACATATTTTAATCCTACCTGTTTTGGCAGGTTAACAATCATCACAGGCAATTAAATTACTATTTTCTTTTTCGTGTGTGTGTGTGTGTGTGTGTGTGGGTGTGTGGACTGACCAGAAAAGGGGACGTCCCTCAGCACGGTTGGGCCCCACCCCCTCCACAGCGACAGCACGCCATTCTGCGCCACGGCCGAGCGGATACACACCCGCAGCTCGCTGTACGACACGCGCCGAGACTGCATCTTAGTGCGCACCAGCTCCAGCGGGGTGATGCCTGTGACCGCACCCACTGCACCACACACACACACACACACACACACACACACACACACACGGATGTACGTGTATCGACTTGCAGCCTGAAGACAGTCAGAGTCACATTACACTTTTCTCTCTCAGATGATAAAAATTAAGTGTGTAAAATGATTCAGTGATAAATATACAGACAGGTCCGATCGTTAAACCAAAAACATGTGGAATAAAATCACCGTCGGAAATAATTGTGCGTAAAAAAAAAAAAAGGTGTGTGTGTGTGTGTGTGTGTGTGTGTGTGTGTGTGTGTGTGTGTGTAATTCTGTTTTCTGACCGTTTACACACACAAAGCTCCTCTGTTACACGGACGAATTGCGAAATTGCGCCCTTGACCGTAGTGTGTTAGACCGCTGTCAGAAACACATCATCACGGCCACATGCGCAGGCGTTACTATCCGAGGGACGAGGGGTCGATTCGCCGTATGCGTCCCGTCGCCGCTTTAAACCAGCCGCGCCAAAACGTCAGATCAGCAGCCGAGCGCGCTCTCGAACTCTCTCCCACGAGTCAAAGATATGAAGATTAAGCTAAATGGCATTTCTAAATTGCCCGTAGTGTGTGTGTGTGTGTGTGTGTGCGTGAGATGGATTGGCACCCAGTCCGGTGTGTACCACGCCTTGTGCCCCAAGTCTGTGGGTGTAGGCTACACACCTGCAGTGAGATGAACTACAGCGAGTGACTGAGTGAACACACACACGGTGTTGTAAAGGAGCGCGAGCTGTAGGAGGAGACGTGAAGGTCGCCGCGATTTTTATATCAAGTGTAAATTAATGATTTATTTAAAGGCTTAAATGCACGCATGTTTATCAGACGTCATGCAATCTCGATTAGAACATTCCTTAAACTCGTGTTAAAAGAGTAATACAATTTCATGGAAGTTTATTTGTTATTTGTAAGTATAAACAATAAACAAAAAGACAAAGAAGAAAGCAAGTAGGTACAAAAAAAAAGCAATAACTGAAACAACACATGTAAAGTATGTTTTAAAAATGTTTATATATATTAAAGAACATGAAAAGCAGACTCACGCCTCGCCAGACCCCCAGCGACCATAGATACGTAGTTGCTATGGTAACCGAGGCCGTAAGTCAGGAAGTCCTTGAGCTGGTCGTAGCAGGTGAAGTAGATGACCGTGGTGGGAACCGCCATCACACTACACAACACACACACACACACACACAGTGAGATGTTTACCGAGTATGTAAGGAAGGAGTCTCCAGCGTCAGCGCCGTGTCTCAGTCTGAGGTGAGTATTAACGATTACAGAGCCGGATGTGATGGAGGAATAAAACGCTGTGACTGAAAGCGCTCGGTGTTCTCAGTGACCCTGAGGTCTCTACAGCGTACTGCAGTGTTGTCTCATGTGCCTCACGTGTGTGTGTCTCTGCAGCGGGACTCACAGTGTAGGAGGAAGGCCGCTCCACAGAGACCGCAGACCCTCAGAGCGCGAGATTTTCACAAACGCGTCCTAAAAACAAGTGAAAAAGTCAACTTTGAGTAAGAAACACACGATTTAAAAGGGATGTGTGCGTGGGTGTGTGCGTGTGTGTGAGGAATTACCAGTGTCCCACTGAAGTGTGTGGGCGTTTTGTTCCAGATGCCACAGGCCGTCGTGTTCTGGCAGACGTAGATGTGGTCCATCAGTCCGTTACAGTAGAGAAAACACTTCCCTGAAAATCAGAACGAAATCACGGCGTTAACACGACACGTCCTGTAAAGAGCACACGTCACACGGCGGCACGTCACACGGCGGCACGTCACCCGATTCAGCACAGGGACCTCCACACGACTACAGGGAATTACAGGGAGTGTACAGAGAGGCCACGTCTCCTTTACTGGAAATCAGAGGCCACGCCCCCTTCATCGGCAGAATACACACAAGGGCCACGCCTCCTCAATTAGACTTCCACAGGGGCCACGCCTCCTTAATTAGACTTCCTCTATTAGGGGCCACGCCTCCTTGACTAGATATCGCAAGGAGGCCACGCCTCCTCCATTAGCCTTCCACAGAGGCCACGCCACCTAAATTAGACTTCCCACTGGGGCCACGCCTCCTCAATTGTATTTTATACAGAGGCCACACCTCCTCTATTAAAGGAATTCAGAGGCCACACCTCCTCTATCAGAACTCACACAGAGGCCACGCCTCCATTACTGGAATTTAAAGAGAGGCCACACCTGGTTTATTGGAAAAAACATAGGCCACGCCTCCTTCATCTAGTTTGAAATAACTTTTGTTTTCTTATTATATTAATTTTAAAAATACATTATTCATCAGTTATCTGTTTTATAAAATATAAATATCCAGTACATCGAGTTTGCAGTGTGTAAGTTATTAACCGTGTTACTGTATTGGCGCGTCTGTCCGTGACCGGCGTTTCTCAGGACAGAATCTGATGCTGAGAATCGAGAGCAGTGACCCGAACGGAGATAAGCGGAGCTATAAATAATCACACACACACACACACACACACACACACACACACACCAGTAAACAACAACCTCACTGTTTATCAGCTCCATCTGTAGCAGTTTAAGGTTAAACCCTGAACCCCAGCGTGTGTGTGTGTGTGTGTGTGTGTGTGTGTTTTAATTTCCCTGCTGAATCACGGCACAAAAACATTTATCACGAGCACAAGCGTTCCCGCTCTCCAGTCTGACGAGGTCACGATGAATCGAGTCGTTTAGATTTTATGTTAAGTGTGGCCTTCTCGAGCGGACGGAGTGCAGGTTTCATGGACAGACATTAGTAGTGATGGGGGTTTAGACGAGACGAGGATGAGAGCGGGACAAGGGGACGCGAGCGTGAGGACGAGGAAGAGGAAGATGCGTCAGATTAAAAGTGTCCGTGCTCGTGTTGTGTTTCAGTCTGTGTGTTAAACATCAGGTTAAAGACTGCAAGCGGCGAGGCTGCGCGCGTGTTTACTCACACTTTGGGAGACGAGACGTTCTCTTCCATACGCGACAATCCGCTGGGAGCGCTGTGAGAGAGAGAGAGAGAGAGAGAGAGAGAGAGAGAGAGTAAACAAAGGAGGAGAAAAAGAGACAGAGTCAAGAGAAGTAAAGTGGAAAGAGACCGAGAGAGATGGACAGAGAGAGACAGAGAGGAAGAGACACAGATAGAACCAAAGAGAAAGAATTCGAGACAGTGAGAGAGAAAGAGAGACAGTATTATGGCATTATAAGCAGAAGCTCAAGCACTAGTGTGTGTGTGTGTTCCGCAGCTCGTCCTGATAATCCTATAAACTACACAGAAACACCACAACAACAAGACAACTTCAGCTTCCGCACGCACGCACGCACGCACGCACCTTTGTAGAGCGGAGCCTGCTGGGACTGCAACCTGATCTTCACAACGTCTAAAGGCGTCACTGTGAGGCGACAAAACACAAAGACATCACTATGGTAACACACTCACCTTTCTATCCACACACACACACACACACACACACACACACAGAGATGATGTAACGCTGGTTGTAACACTGATGTTTTGTCTCCTCACCGAACAGAGCGGTCAGTAAGGCCCCGGCACTCGAGGCCACCATCTGCTGCAGCGGCGTGATGGAGGGGGGCGGAGCTCCTGCAGGTGTCTCACCCATCCTGTCCACCTGAGAGAGACGGAGAGACAGAAAGAGGGACTGGCTGAGTGAGACAGAGAACCTCAGGAGCAGCCGGACATAAAAACATTCAGGGGGTAAATTTTTTTTTACAAATTCTCTAACAAGAGAGAGACGATCGATTCGAGTGTTTACACGGCTAATATTTACCTACTGAACAGATTATCAAACACACACACACACACACACACACACACACACGACAAATTTCCAGGAAGGAACTTTGGCTTCCGCTCCTGATCTGTAATCTCAGTGAAAACAAACGCCGCTCTCCCCGGGTCTTCAGGTTCATCCACGAGTCTCTGGCTCTAATCGGCTCGGCGTCTCACACGGAGTAAAGCATCCGACCAATCACAGACGAGGGGAGATTTTCTCCTAACCAATCACGATGCAGAAGGCGGGGATTTATCAGGGAAGTCGGGAAGCCGGACGCAACCTCGAAGCTGGAGAGGAAGACTATGAGGAGAAAAGCGTTATATTCTGCTCGACGCATGTACGAAGACGTTTTATCTGATCAGTGTACACGTGCAGAGCTCAGTCCGGGTCTTTAATCAGAACGAGTTTAATCAGAGTAAAGCGATGCCGGTGTAATTGTAGTAGAAGGTTGGGTTCTAATAGAGACGTCAGTGAAGGGCGCCAATAATTTTGGAGATGCGAGGTCTCTGGGTGTTGGTTTCATGTTAAGCCCGGTGTAACCCTTAGAGACGTGTGTGTGTGAAACAAATAAGTAGAACATGGGTTAAAGTGAGGGGGGGGGGGGGGTCACTTGTCCATCAGTCTGCCTCCTTTATAGAGAGGGACAGAGAGAGAGACACAGACAGACAGTGTGTGTGTGTGTGTGTGTGTGTGTGTGTGTGAGATAAACCTGAGCGTGCTGTACTGAGGGGAACACCCCACACACTGATACCTTATCTGTAGGACACACTGTGTCCACCCTCCTCCACCCTCCCCACACACACTAAACAGGACGTTACACAACCTGCACACAAGCGCGGGTCAGTACAGCACTCCCGAGAGCGACAGCGTCTGTGATCCCGCGCAAAATTTGTTCAGTTCAGTAAATCCGCGTGCGGTCCAATTCTCACGCTCTTCAGCAACGAACATCGACCCGGAGCTCAGGCCTGGAGCGTGAGGAACTAACGACAGGCTTCACTCACATCGCGCTTAGTGTCTCTGTCTTAATGAATTAATAATAATAATAATAATAATAATAATAATAATGATGATGAAAATTATAAATTTTTGCTCAGAGCGATTTAAAGTTTTTATTTAAAGATTTAATTTTTTAAAGACATATGCATTTATTAATCAAGTATTTTACGTATTCCTGGAAAAAAAAAAAATCAATAATCAACAAAATGTGCAGAAATAAATGAATTGAACTTGACAATATGATCTTGAATTACATTTTTTGAGATATTGTTTTTTTTTCTTTATCTTAATATTTATGGCTTTTTTTTATTTTATATTGATCTTTTTATTAATGATTAAGGAAACATAATATCGCTGAAGAAAAAAAAAACAAGCAATAAAATGTTCATTAAAAAAAATTATGAATTAATTCTGAAACTATGCATTTTCTATATTTTCTGGGAACTTTTTTTTTTTTTTTTTTTTTACAATGCATTTAATATTTATATTTCACGATAATTGTAAGTAGAGCAATGTCAGCTCTTTGGTCATTATAACAGTAATGTAGTATAATACTGAGTGAATAAAAAGATATGATATGCTAATAAAAAAATAATAATGGTAATAATCATAAAAATTACAGTGATAAATCACACTGCGATTATTTTGAGACGCTTTGATCACAATATGTACAGTTCTGATTCATTTTATATATTCGTCACACGTAAATGATTGAGATCAAACTAATTTTAATATTACAACAGGGGCAATTACTTTCTCACACAGGAACAGGCAGGTTTGGACAGATCTTCCCCCCTTTACAAAAGAAATCATTATTTTAAAACTGCGTTTTGTATTTACTCAGGTTATCTATGTGTAATATTAAAATGTGTTTAATAATCAAACAAATATGTGACAAGTATGTAAAATACACACACACACACACACAGTATACATATACAGTATTTATACACTACACACAAATAAATCAGGAAGGGGGGAAATACTTTTGTCCCCAGCACTTTCGCTATTAAATGTATCATTTTGTATTGAATCAGGAGCCGGCCCGTTCTTACGTATTCATCAAAAACCCCTAAAAGCTTCTTTTTTTTTTATTTTTTTTTATTTAATAGTTAAATGATGGCTAAACTCTGGAGAAATGCCTGACTGTGTGTGTTTGTGTGTGTTTTTATTACCCGTGATACAATGCAGACTTTTGAGATTACGCAACAGCACAAATCCTTACTGCGATTCATTGTGCAGCACCAGCTCACACCAAAAACTGTATATTATACTGTATATACACATTTTACTTACACACACACACACACACAGTATATATCGGCAAAAGAAATAACAAAGTAAACAAGACAATCATTCAGGGACTGTCTGTCATGGGTGTATAAACTTGTGCTCAAATAAGATATGTCTCTCATCTATACATTACTCCATCTGGGGGGGTGCGGTGTGTGTGTGTGTGTGTGTGTGTGTGTGTGTGAGACTCCAGTACACTACATGAGGGTCAAGGTCAACATGGCGACCTGATCGAGTTTCTCTTCATTAGCAGTCGCACACACACACACACACACACACACACACACACACACACACACACACACACACACAATGAAATGGAGCAGTGATGCAAAAATAAATAAAACAGTTTTTACACATTTGTGTCTTAACATGTTCACCAAAACCATCCCAGTCAGCCAAACTGGTTAAGTCAGTATTTTAATCATTACAAGCAATTTCATCTACAGTTCCAGCTTACCCAGATCAGCTATTTTGGTATGTTTGCTTAAGTTGAGTTAATTCTGTGTATTTCAAGGTTAGTTAATTCAATTTAGCATGATTGCTAATCCATGGGAGTTAATTCAGTAGATCAGCTAAACACTTGCCATTTCTGTGTCTTAACATATTCACCAAAACTATTGTAGACAACTGAAGGGTAAGAATTTACAATGAACTTCTGCTGGAAAGAAGGAAAAAAAATAAATAAATCAGTGTAGGTATAGTGAGTCAAATCACTTGACTCATTTTAAGACGAACGTCAGCCAACCCGGGTTAGTTAATATGGTACGTTTCTTATTACAGTAAGTTACTTCAATACGTCAGCTAAGCCAGGGTTAGTTAACACAGTACGTCAGCTAAGCCAGGGTTAGTTAACACAGTACGTCAGCTAAGCCAGGGTTAGTTAACACAGTACGTCAGCTAAGCCAGGGTTAGTTAACACAGTACGTCAGCTAAGCCAGGGTTAGTTAACACAGTACGTCAGCTAAGCCAGGGTTAGTTAACACAGTACGTCAGCTAAGCCAGGGTTAGTTAACACAGTACATCAGCTAAGCCAGGGTTAGTTAACACAGTACATCAGCTAAGCCAGGGTTAGTTAACACAGTACGTCAGCTAAGCCAGGGTTAGTTAACACAGTACATCAGCTAAGCCAGGGTTAGTTAACACGGTACATCAGCTAAGCCAGGGTTAGTTAACACGGTACATCAGCTAAGCCAGGGTTAGTTAACACGGTACATCAGCTAAGCCAGGGTTAGTTAACACGGTACATCAGCTAAGCCAGGGTTAGTTAACACGGTACATCAGCTAAGACAGGGTTAGTTAACACGGTACATCAGCTAAGCCAGGGTTAGTTAACACGGTACGTCAGCCAACCCGGGTTAGTTAACACAGTACGTCAGCTAACTCGGGTTATTTAACACAATATGTCAGCTAACTCGAATTAGTTAATACAGTACTGTATATCAGCTATCCCGGGTTAGTTAATAAAGTACACCAGCTAGTCTAGGTGAGTTCATACAGTATGTCAGCTAACCACAGTTAGTACAGTATGCTTGCTAGTCAAGGTAAGTTAATTCAGTATGTCGGCTAACACACGTTAGTTCATTCTAACCTCAGCTAGTCTAGGTGAGTGACTACAGTATTGTTAACCCATTTGAGTAAACAGAGTGTTGTAATGTTTCTCCCCCCACATCACCCCTGTGTACTCGGGTGTAGTTTTTTTAGACCCCTCAGTGTGTTATTTGTGAATATTTGCCCCAGTGTTCGCATTAAGTCGGTTTTTATCTGCTCCGTGTGTATTATAGGAGGTTTTAGCTCGTCTGTGTATATTAAATTCGGTATTTAAAGCAGTCGCGCGCGCGTACTGTATCGTTGCTTTGGCTCGGTAAACACGCCGCGTGCTCGAACTGCCCCCAGGAGCCCCTGCTGCAGCGCGTGCACTGACCTGTGTGTGCGCGCGCTCGCTCGCTCAGGCGGTGATCATGGCGTTAATCCGCGCTCACGTCCAGCTCTCCGTCGCTCTGAGATCGTCCGGTACCTCCGGCTCTCCCCGTCTCAAACACACACATACGTACGTGCGCTCACACCGCGGTTATTTAAGCGCTTCCACTTCACACCCATTGTTACTGTTTTTATCTCGCAGCTCCTGAAAAGCACATCGTGTACACGACCCAGCGCGCCCCCTGCAGGCCGGAACCGGAAGTGAGCTCCTCTCCAATTGCCGCATTCAGAGCTCTGCTAACGAGGATTAGCATTCAGTGTGACTTCAGGTGATGTGGGCCTGAAATCCAAGTCTCAGATGTATTTATACCACTAATATAAATCCACCTTGTGTGAAGTTGTTTCCCCATGCTCACAGAGCCTCTCTCACACACTGAGTGCTGAAATACAGCTTCTGTGTCGCCAGGAAAGAAGAAGAAGAACAAAAAACAGCATAAATGTGATAACCTGGTCATTCAGCCCTGCTGAAAAAAAACCGCATATACTAGCATGATTTATATGCTGGTTAATACTGGTTAGTGCTGGTTTGATGCTGGTTTAGCTAGTGAACCAGCATAACTGATGGAAGACCAGCATGCCTGCTGAAAAATCCAGCATAAGCCAGCATGACCAGCAAGTTTTTGGTAGTTAAAATTAGCTCATTATCTTGTTTTTTAATAGCTAGTGCTGAAAATAATGTGTGATGTAAATACATGGACCGTGTAGTGTTATCTTTAAATGCATTTACATACAAGAGACAAAAATAAACCATTTACCAAAAACATGTAAATACATTATTTTACGTTTATTAAATATCTGTGGTGTTTCTAAAAACACAACACAAACCTTTTATATAAATGCACATTAAAAAAAAAAAGTAATCAGTGGAAATCACTTAAACTGATAAACAAAAACAGCATAGACCATCATAGCTGGTTACCAGCTTGACCAGCGATTATACCAGCAGGGTTACCAGTATACCAGCACCAGCATTATGGGGTCAGCTGTTTTGGCAGTGGGACCACTTGCATTTTGTTTTGTTTTTTTGGTAATCGTCAAAATTACTTAAAATGTTCCATAATCTTTAACCAAACACATATGTGTAATGTATTGATTTATATCTTTATTTGTTAATGTACACTCACATATCAATAAAACATTGTGCTTTTGTAAAATAAAGAAAATAAACAGGGTGCACTTTCTGCCGTCTCAGTCTCCCCGAAAATCTTTTTGAAACGTGTCACTAAAATGAACTAAAATGAACACACACATATCCATATATCTATATATCTATACATATATATCTATAGAAATCTTAAAGTGTCTACTTTTAAATGTAACAAGCTTAATCAAAAATAAATGTTCTCAGTTTATGTAATCCATATGAATCTAAGGAGAGATACAGTCTTTCTGCCAAACTTCATTCACTGATAATGACCTGAGACAGGACACGCCCACATGCTATTCACAGTCAGGGTAATCTATCTACCAGGCCACGCCCCCAAACACACACACACACACACACACAATAGATCCGATAATTCTACTGTGCGTGTGGAAGCCGTTAGGCACTGTACAGGTTTCTGAAGTTCTACAGAATGTTCTGGACAGTGGGAGGAGTTTAGATTTACCTCAGAACAGCACTGAGACTCCAACAGAGGACTAAGGAGGAGAATACAGCAAGCTGTTACCATGGGTAAGTTTTTTAATCTTATATAATCCTTATTTTGATCATATAAAACTAATATACATTTATTTTTCCTCATTTTCTCACAAGCTTTTGCCAGTTTATGTGAAGCATTGTCATGTAATGTCACTTACATGGTTTGGTTAGCATGTAGATAACACTGCTAAATCATGCTGCCTTATGTAGCTTAGCGCAAACAGGTTACCTCACGGTGGCTAAGCTAATACCTTACAGTATGTAGATTACAGATGGTTGTCAGTATCGCTGTGGTGTAAATGTTTATAATATATTCACCCCGTTTTGGATAGCTTCATATTATGGTAGCTATTTGGTTCAGTTTTTGGTTTGCTTATGACACTGCTATCTGTAATGTTATTTAGCACAAACACTTTAGCTCCTGTTGCCTAAACATTTCAAAAGTTTGTGTTGTCTTTATGCATGGTCAATAGTTATTGATGATTATTGACAGTAATTTTATTATCATCATGCTTATGTTTCTTTTTCCTTTTTTATAAACCATTGTGACCATAAAAATGCAAAGAGGCAGGCAAGATACAGACGGACCAGCACTATGTCACGGGAACCTGGACCACGACTGCGGTCTGGATTCGGGATGGATCTTTTGTATTTTTTTAGGTGATTGACCACACGATAAGGCTTCACCTTCACCTGTGACTGCGCACAACCAGCACATGGACTGACCTCAGGAATGTTACCACTGCTGGTCACAGGGTCTGTGTGAATTGCAAATCAGTTTATGGTAAGCAGCCATAAACACCATGGAAATGCCAGGTATATGACTGTGTATAGGGTGTAAAAGTGGGCTTTTACAAACCTAACACCCTTTCTTCATAGTGCACTGCTCCTGTTCCCACTGTTTAACCCTGAATGTCTGTTTGCACGGCCAAATTTACCGTATGCCAGAAATGTGCCTTATGTGTATAAGATCATCTGTGTCAGTCTTCCCTCAATCCGGGACATTTACTTTGCACTAGGTGAAAGTGTGACATTTATATGTATATAAGTAAGAAAAATACACAAATGTCAGGACATGTCAGAACTACTTCAGGGCCCATAAACCTGCAGACCCCTAAATAAAGAGTGAGGGCCAAGCTCACTCATTTACACTCCTGTGGTGTGAAAGTAACTGTGTGAAAGTGTCCCTGAGAGGTTGGTCTCATGTTTTGTTATTATTTTTTTATCAAAACCTATTTGCTGTTCATTGTTAAATTATCATATTGGTACAAATGTGCATATTGTATATATTGTTACATATACAGCATAGTATCATGGCACTATAATGCAAAATGTATGCTGTGGACCAGCATCAGTAAAGTGACCAGCATACCAGCACCAGCATACCAGCAAAATGTTTGCTGGTCACCTGCATACCAGCACCAAAACACAACATATGCTGGTATAATGTTAACCAGCTATGCTTGTCTATTCTGTTTTTTTTTTCAGCAGGGCTTGCTGCATGACCTACCATACACTTCTAAAAAGGATTGCAGTTCTTGAAACAAAGTTACTTGCTGGACTTCCAAAACAGGCAGAATACTCGTCAAGAGAAAGAAAGATCATCATGATAGACAGCCAGTGAGTCTCGTGAATCTAGCAAGTCTCAATAGTTTATACCCTGTGTAAAGGAAAATACCGAAACTGATTGACAGATTAATCGATGGCACAAAGAGGGAGCGAGGTAAGCTTAAACCTGCTCGGGAGCAGGTTTATTTCATGTAAACAGGATTTAGGCTGCGCTCCTGGCGGGTTATGATTGGTTGAAATTGCGAGATCATATCTGATTGGTTAAAGAGCATGACTGACGCGGATTGACTCACGTGGGAAAAAGTATCTTGCATATATTTATGGATGGATGTATTTAAACATAAATACAGTATATGTATACTGTACATGTGTGTGTGTCTGTGGTCATCATTCGTGTGTTAATCTCCGTGTGTGTCTAATCATATGTAACATTCTATCCCCTGGTTGCGTCTATATAAGTGGAGGTTATTTTCTCAAATCTGTCACAGCCATGTCTTGTTCGTTTATGAGAGAGCAACCGGTTAATGAAGGTGTCAGGATTATACGCAGAGTTTTTCAAATTCCTCGTGTATTGCGTGATAGACAGGATCCTTTAGTACAGCATGACAATATACTTCTTACTATACTTCTTCTTCTACTTCACTTTTACACTGTAAACCCGATTAAGTTGGCAAAACTAAAAATATTTGACGTAATCAGTTACAGTAATTTTAAGTAAACAGAACTATCAATATTTGAATTTGTTGCAAATAAAGTAAATTCAATCCAGCGCGGGAATCGAACCCGGGTCTTTCACATGGCAGGCGCAGCACCTCCCACTAAGCCACCAGAGCTCTTTAGATGTAAATCGGTGGAACTTTGAGGTGACAGTTAATGTTATTTAAGTACTTATGATTACTTAAAATATCATATTTGTTCAGCTAACTTTAAATTAATACAAATAGGATTTGAGAGTGTGTGTGTGTGTATATATACACACATACATACATACATACATACATACATACATAAATACATACACACGTAACACGGGCAGCACTTACGTATTTAATAATTACTTTTATTTTAAATTATCTTTATTAAAGTTTGAAATTCTCCATAACCCTCTAATAAAAGCTCTTGCTCCGATTGCGAAAAAAAAGAGCTGCTCTTTTGCCATTTTGTCAACCAATCGCAGGGGTTGTGATCAGTGTTTCTACTGTCGATGCATATGGCCTTTTAAACAAACGCACGAACGCGCAATAATCCTAGACAACTCAATCCAGCTATACTAATCATCAACAACAGGTGTGCTCGAAGAACCGAATTAGCCGCATCATAATTAGCACGATAATCTCATCTTAGATGTGTCAATTCATCTCGGTTGTTTCAAGCGACGTACGAAGAACGGACCCCTGCAGTTCAAAAGGAGTCAACTTCATTGACAACTTTAATCATTTCTGGGGCCATAGACAACTGTTCAAACTGGATGGTCTCCACCCAAACAAACTTGGTGCAAGGGTGCTAAAGGAAAATATCTATTTCTCCCTCCATCATCCTTCAGCAGAGTGTGCCAATCCTCTCAACCTGAATGGCACATGCATGCCTGGGCAAAGTGAGTGACCTGAGCAAATGAGTGACCACAGACAGCTTTCGAATCATCATGTGGCTAAAGAATCCCACAAGGACACTGATAACACCACACAGCCAAAACAACCACTGCTCATGCACATCCCGGCCGAGTCCTGCTCACAGAGCTCATCACAGACAGATTGCGACATACAACAGCTTCAAAATAACTTTCTGGAAAACAGCCAGGAAATTCAGGACAATACTAAAGCCACCGGAAACACCAGAGCCCATCTCACCAGACACATTATCCCTGTCTCCAGCATCTCCACTTTTAAGCTTCTCACAGAACATGGAGGAACTGGTGTATACTGGGACCAAACTCTCTCACTCTTTTGCTGCAAGCCACCAGATGCCAACTAAAAAACAGCGAGCTCCGCTACCACCAAGGCCTGTGGCCCCAGCTCGGCCTCGTCCTCCTCCTCCTGTGAGAGCTCTCCGGCCGCTGCCACAGCCCCAGGGCTCAAACCCCCCCTCCTACATCTGGTCTAGGTGAATTAAAACAAACAGATAGCAGCTCTCAGTGATGTGTGTCGGGTCCCCGCTACGATAGCAGTAACATTCAGAAATGTCTACAGAACAGGCAGGAACCCAATGTGCCTGTAGCTTTCTCTATCTCTGTTTTATCACGTGATAGAAAGCCCAAGGCCTTCTTAAGCCGCACGACTGACCCATCTAATCTGCGAGCTATCATGCATCAAGCTAAGATTACTGTGGGGACAAAAAGTAATGCCATCAAGTTAGCATTTTTAAATATTCGCTCTCTAAAAAATAAATCATTTTTAATCAATGATCTGATCACCACAAACAAGTTGGATTTTATGGATGAAAATGAAACTTGGTTGGACGATAGCTGCAGTGCAACAGTCCTAAATGAATCAGCCCCTCCTAACTTTACTTTCATGAGTGTCTGCAGAGCTGCTAGGAGATGTGGAGGTGGAGCTGCTCTATTTAAAGATGTCTATCAATGCAAGCAAGTGTCATTTGGTCAGTTTTTGTCTTTTGAATATCGAGGTATCGAGTGCGCTTTTAGTTATTATGCTGCCCGCAGGTGGAACCAGCTTTCAGAAGAGATCAGGGCCCGTATTCACGAAGCTTCTTGGAATTCTCTCAGAGAGCTCCTATCTTAGCTCAAAAAGTCCTAGCTGGGAGTCCTAGACTAAAAGTGATTTAGGAAACTTTTTAGAGCAACTCTGAGTAAGGAAATTACAAAAACTTTTATCTTAGTGAGGGGGCGTGGTCGACCCTGTTGCTAGGGATGATGCAGCAATTCAAGGACTGTGATTGGTTGATAGAAAATAACCCCTGACCTCTGAACAGATTACATGATAATAGAACCAACAGTGAAATCATAATTTTTGCATATGAAGAAATTGTATAATCATGACTACAGGCTATTTTATGCACAGTTTCTAGACTAAACGTCTTAAAGATAATTAAACAGCTAAATGTTGAAAATGTGTCGACTTTTGAAGCAACCAATTTCCACACAGTCGTTACTATATTTAAGTTCTCACACTTATTTACCGTACTGATTTTATTACTTGTAATCCATTTCAGATTGATGGGAGCAAAATGTCTCAGATTTTACAATTTACATGATCACAGGACAGTTTATTTAATTTGCACTTTTGGATGGTCTGTAGCCAACAATCCAAGAGAGATGGAAGGAAGTAAAACAACAAGAAAACCAAACTGGACAGAAGAGCAGCGTTTACTTTTAGCTTTACGTTCAGTGTTTGGAGAATATTTCTTCCTTCCGCCATTTTGTCCTCTGCTAGAGAAACTCTTAAGCCTCCTCTCTACTCTGAACTATTTTAACCTTAGGAGCTGTTTTTAGGGCTGAGATGTTTCGTGAATCATTTTTATCTTTACTAAGATTTAATCCTAAATTTAAGGAGAAATTCTAAGAAAATGTCATAATTCTTTAAGTTTTTTCTTAGAATTTCGTCACTAGGAGCAACTTTTAGGCTTAAGAAGCTTTGTGAATACGGGCCCAGATGTGCAAAAACACTAGTCACATTTAAATCTAAACTTAAAACTCCTCCGTTTAGCTATGCATGTATTGAATGAGCACTGTGCTACATCCGAGCTGACTGCATTATTTTATGTTTATCTAATGTTTTATTTTGATAGTTTGTATCGTTAATCAAATTTTTCATTTTTATTTTTTATTGTTTTTTAAACGTTTTTCAATTATGGTGCAGGTTTAACTTCAGAAAAAGATACATTACATTCTGTCCAGGCAGTTGTGTGTGATGCTGCGACAAAATCTGACTGACAGACAGATTTGTTTTTCTGAGACTGGTTTCGAGTGTCTCATATGTTTCATTTCTCCAGTGTATGAAACGTAAAGATATCGTTGAAATAGGGAGTTCTGACCAATATATAACCAAAACCTTTCTTTTTATTTATTTATTTATTTATTTATTTATTTATTTATGTACTGTAGATAACCTAATCATGTTGTACAGAACAGATTGAACAAAGTGTTGTAAACAAAAACATCCTTAGATATAAATTCTTATTTTCTCAGAATTTTCTCAGAATCCCCCCCTTAAATTTAGAACTAAATCTTAGTAAAGATAAAAGAGAAGTTAAGAGTAGAGAGGAGGACTTTTAAAAGGCTTAAAAGTTTCTATAGCAGAGGACGTGCAACTTAAACAGACTGTCCTGCAAATGTGTAAACTGGTAAAAGCTGGGCCATTTGCTCCCATCAATCTGAAATGGATTACAAGTAATAAAATCAGTACAATAAATAAATGTAAGAACTTTAATATAGTAACTACTGTCCGTTTTAATTAACTTTTAAGATATGTTTTAAGATATTTAGTCTATAACAGAAACTTTGCATAAAATTGCCTGTAGTCATGATTATACAATTTCTTTATATACAAACATTATGATTTCACTGTCTGTTCTATTTTTATAGCAACCAATCACAGTCCTTGAATTGCCTCAGTTTCCTGTTCTTAGCTGACAGGAATGGCACACGATGTGATCTGCTGCTGCTGTAGAACATGTGCTACAAGGTTCGACATGTTCTTCAGCATACCGCGGCTGTAACGAGAACCAGCCTGGCCGTTCTCCTCTGACATCACCAAGGCATTTTCATCCAGAGAACTGCCCGCACTGGATACTGGATTTTTCACACCATTCTCTATAACCCCTAGAGATAGTTGTGTATACTCCAATCAACAATTATGCTACATTCAAAATCACTTAAATCACATTTGTTCCCCATTCCAATGCTAGGTTTAAATTTCAGCAGCACTGTATATGTAAAGACACACTGCAATGGTTATTGAACAGGGACCAGCTGGTAAATTCAGAAAAAGCCACAGGGAAGAAGCTATAGTTCAGTCCGTTTGTGGCTGCGCTTCCAGACAGTCTGGTTTGTGCATGACGTCACTTTTGCATTCTGGGAAACATTTTAATTGTCCTCTACATGGACAAACAAAACGTAAATATGTTTATGGTGAAGTGTTTGTTATAATTGTGATACGTTCTGGAAGAAGTACAGTTTATATGTACTATCACAGGGACAACCTTTAACAATCTAATCTCAAGTTAACATGCAATGTTTTGTTAATTAAATGTTTTATGATAATTATGTTTTGAATTAAAGCCGAGAGTCTACACTTCAATCACATTGATTGCTTCATTAAAAAAAAAAAGTTGTGGAAGCATAGAGACGGGATTATGAGAACGCACGTCCTTGCCGAAATACTTATAGCCGAAATTGTAAATAAGTGCACCAACATCCAGACGACGCAGCACTTTAAAAAAAATTATTTTTTTTAACACGTGTAAACACAAAATGCAGCTTTATCAAATGATAGTTTAAACCACTGAAGTTGAAAAAATAACGAACTCAAGCTTCAGAATTGAACTTCACCTTAGGTTTCACATATAGTACGTTCCATGCAAGACTGGGACAATAAAGTTTATATATAAACAATATAATATTTCACCCGTTTAATAGCTGTTCAACATCTTTACCTACAAATCTGATCATTTATCTACTTTATAGTCATTTTCAGGTTGGAACTTTTTATTCCTAGACTTTAGTCTTAAGATTAAGCATTTAATTGTGAGATGTATAAACTCCTACATATACACTACTGGTATAAGAACACATTATACACTGTATCAGCACAAAAGAAACACCACCGGGGGGGATTTTTACAGCTTTATTAGAGAAACCATTGAACATCTAGAATCGGAGCTTCTGGAAGAACCATTTGTTCTTGCCGGTCTTGTATCTGTAAAAAAAAATAAATTAAACAATTTAAGAACAAAAACAAGACATCAAATCTACTGAACACCGTGTTATACAGCAGAAGCAGAGATTAAAACACGCACCTCTCCTCAAACTTGACCTTGGCCTCCCTCCTGGCTTTGCGCTTCAGAGCGGGGTCCCTGAACACGTCCTTGTTGACGACGGTTTTGTCCAGAGGAATGTCAACTGAGTACCTGAGAAAAAATCAAGAGCAAAAGAAACATGTACATCTTATCACATTAATAAGCAAAGTGCATCTCAATACACAGTATATGCGCACTGCACAAGTCATCACAAATGATACTACAACTTGTTACAAGTAATATAACATTTATGTAGAATTTGTCAATAATTTAATACTTTTGAAGTGATCCATAAACATTAAAAAACATTCTCTAAACGAGATTAACGCCATTTGTTAGCCTCGATAAATACATCTGACGTTTAGTGACGTAGCATTTTAAATCGCAATACGTTTTCAGAATTATCGCAATGTGATTTTTTTTTTGTTCATCAAACCAGTTAGTTCTGTAGTATTCAATATGTACAGGTACACAAATAAGGATTGATATTTACACTTACAACTTACTCAAGGGCCCAACCGTGGCAGCTTGGTGGTGATGGTACGGTTTGAATCTGGGACGTTTCGATCAGCAGTCCAACTCCAACACCTCAACCACCGAGCTAGCCCCGTCTCTAACTCGCTACTGATCGATTCGATTCTTTCAATTCACAGAGCTAAAGCAGGCATTTGTCACTTTTTAAAGCAGTGTCATCACATTTGTTCCTGATGTTTGCACCAGAAGTTGAGATCTGACCTTTCAAGCAGCTCGATCAAAAATGCATTGCGCAAATGTTTCACATGATGCGTTGGGGAAATGCAGTCTAGCCATCAAGTGTCAATCATTGCATGAACTTATACTGGTAATACTGGTAACACATGCATGCCTGTGGTGAACGTGTACACAGCAAAGCCGCCTCGATAAACACGCCCTCTCTCATTTTAAACCCCACGAATGTTACGTGACTGAGGATGTTCATGGCTCTCTGCTTGGCAGCAGAATCGCAGGAAGCTCAGACACATCTAAACAATGTCTTTTTTGTTGTTGTTGCTAGGATCAGAAAGTTTAGACAGGATACAAGGGGTGGGATGATAGCCAAACACAACCTTTGTTTTGATGCAGCACACTTAAAATAAATAAATAAAACAACAAAAAAAAAAACAGTTCAGTTAAAATGTAGGGTGTATACCATCTCTCCTCCTCCTCCCCCCGCCAAGTTATGGAAAAAAAAAAAAAAAAAAAAAGCCAACAGGGTTCATATATGGTTATTAAAATCCTGAAAAGACCTGAAAAAAGTCAAGAGGGGGTAAAAAGAAAATAAACAAACAAACAAAAAAAAAACCTGGATATATGCTCTTCCCCAAACTGACTCCAAAATAGAATTTTAAACCGTTTATTACATATAACAGAGGCTGGTTTTCAGTGTTGGGTGTAACACGTTAGAGTACTTGGATTACTTTTTTGATGTAACGAATAATCTAACACGTTAGGTCCACCATTTAAAGTACTCAGTTATTTAGTTATATTTCCACAAATGTAACCCTTTATTCAGACAATTTATGTGATTTTGTCCCCAACCCCTCTGTTCTTCTGGCTGTTAGGTGTTAACAGATTATGAGCCAAACTGATGGTAGAATAATTATAAAGGTCTTGACTAAGACAACATGCATGACAAACCACAGAAGTTTTCATTTTCTGCGATGGAAAAGTACTCGAACTAGTTACTTATCAGAATGTAATACTGTAATAAAACTAATTACTTTTAAATGACAGTAATTTTGTAATGTAATTAGTTACTTTAAAAAGTAACATCCCCCAACACTGTTCAATACACATTTCAAGCTTTCTATTTTTATCACTGACAAAGCAATCAATCACACTACAGCTATATGTGAATAATCTAAAGTAGAGCATCACTGACATGACCATATCTCCGAGATGCACCCGAGTCATGGTCATTAAAAGGAGAAACATTTTACTGTGCGTGTCCTGGCAAATAAACCATAACACCATCCCTAAACATGGTACTCAAACCAGAGTTTCCACAAGTCCCACACTCATTAATCTCATTCATTTTTTTACTTCACAAAATAAACCGTCTTTGACACATACACCCCCACTTTCTCTCTCTCGCCTGTTCAGTTATCCGTTAAGTTTCACAAAGTTGGCTTTACAAAGCAGCTCCTTCCCGAAAATAAAAATAAATGGAAATTTATTGGTTACTATAAAAACGATAAAACATTTCAGCCCTACCAAAAAGCAATGGATTTAAGCAGCTCAGAGAGAAAAAAAAAAACTCTAGCATCTCTTATAATACATGAGGAGCGTGATTAAACTTTGCTAATCCCTCCATGAGTAGTCACGCGCTAGTGGCAGTGTGAGGTGATACAGTACGACTGTCTCAGAACAATTTAGCATGCGTCAAATTTTCCTCTATCGGCATTCACAAGAAAACCTGCAAACTGCTCTCAGGCAGAACACGGATGCACCGAGTGCACTGGAGAACACAGAAAAAGGGGTGGGGCTTATGATTTCAATTAGCTCGTTCAGATGGAATGTCTTGAATCCCAATATGAAGCAGAGTGTACTCTGGCGTGCTAATACACATTGGTGACCCTGTCACTGATCAGGTAAACGCTAAAGCTCTAGCTGGACACCCAACATGGGAGGGGCAGATACTTTGAACTTAATACCGAGACAAGGCAGTGTGACGTCATGGCTTCACGTACCTGGTTGGCATCAGGTGGTTGTAGTTGAACACTTTAACGAAGGCCTTGATCTTGGATCTCTTGGCCACCTTCTTCTTGCCCATGGTGGCGGTGACTTTGCGGGGGTAACGGTCGATACCCGAGACCAGGGCATGGCTGTAAGGGCGGTCGGCGGTGCCGTCGTCAATATTCTGTTAAAAACAAACAAGTATGGAATATAAATAAGATACATAAAATCAAGTTTATTATTACTGTTTCCACACCAAAGTGTTTTATTCCTTTTACACCACAGTAATCTGCTGAGAATCACATTCACTCCGGTTCACATCATCTCTTATTTGGTTAGTTATCAACGTGAAAAGGCTGTGAAACAGTCGGTTCCTGACCACAAGCTTCTTCTTACTAGAGTTTAATGGGATTTAAGTACACAGACAGCATTCTGTATCGAAATGTATTTATCGACATTAAAACGACAAAGGCACATCTCATTAAGAGGGTGTCCAATTAGGTTTATTTCTCATTTAAAAACCATAAAACGTGATAAATTGCAGGCTTTTTTGGACTAAACAATCACACAGATCCATACTGAGATTTTTGTGTGTGATTAAATTAGCACTATGAGGAACCGTAAAAACAGCATAAACTCCAGCATCCTAAAGATTTCCGAAAACGCAGTTACAGCATCCCTTCTGACACTGGAGACTCCTTCCATGAAATGCTTCTTTGAAATCTCATGACATCAAAGATCAAACTCATCACCATATCAACAACTTTTTAAACCTGTTCAAGTGAATGAAAGGTCACTACAGAACAGTAGTAAATGAGAACTAGTACAAACCCTACGATCTGTATCTTCTGGCCAACCAGAACGCAACATCAGGTCAAATGTAGTTAAAAAAAAAAGATATTAATAATAAACTCCAGATGTTTGAATACCTTGACGATGACAGCTTTGCGTCCGGCGTAACGTCCAGCCAGGACCATCACCACTTTACCGGGTTTCATGAATTTGCCCATGTCTGAAAAACAATTATAAATTTTATATACAAGATACAAACTTTATTTAAATACCTTCCTGAAAAATATATGCATGAATACATTTTAGAGCGAGAGAGCTATGCATAGATAAAGATGCATATTGTTGCAACAGATTGTTTCTCGTGCACTGCCGGTTATTCCTTCTCAAACACACCTGTCTGTTCATTAATAACTTAAAAACACCAAGTATACATCATGCACGAGCGTTAAAGGGGGCAGACTAAACCTCACGCGCTGTATTAAATGTATGCTAGCATGCTAAGCTGCTTGAGCTAGCCAACACTACACCAAGCTCTTATACTTTGTGGGATAAATATAACTAGTTCTACAAATTCTAAAGGTCTCCTCAGCTGCTTATGAAGCGAATAAACGGTTTAAACACATTACAGTAGAACAGAACATCACTCCAGTCGCCATGTTTATTTCCAACTCTGAGAAGCGCGAGAGGCATCTCAGTTATTAATAAATTTTTTTTATTATAGATTCACTCTACGTACACAAATAACGATCCAGAACTCAAGATTAACAAATTATATAAAGAAATAGCACACAAATGTGAAGAAACCTGCGTGTTTATTAGTTGATGGAAAGGGATTATGAAGCGGTGTAAGACTTACTGATGGCTCTCAGCGGCCGACGGGAACAGGAAAGGAAGCGGACAGAGCGCGCGTGACCCTTGACACCAGAGGAATGTGACGTACTTCCGCTTAGCGTTTCTCATCCGAACGGAGCAGCGCCATCTGCTGACTGAGAATTCGCGTTTGCAACAGCTGCGGCGCTATACAAATGAAAATGAAGTATATTTAATTAAAATACCTCAGCGTATGAATTCTATCCGTTCCGGAAGCGAGTTCTTAAAGCGAAAAGTCATATTTTCTCTTAAGAAATTATGTAATTGCACATAATCCATTCCAACTACCAAAAATATTATCAACTAACTGAAGTACCTGTCATTGACGGTTAAAGAGTTTGTAGAAGGTGTAGAAGTTTTGTAAAAGGTTAAAGCCATATGTGTGTGTGTGTGTGTGTGTGTTTCTGTACAGCAGAACTCTCTGTCTAACTTACACAGAAATCACATTCTGTAAGGTTGAGTATCTGACGCCTTGTTTACACTAAATTGGACTTCTTTGGTGCTCAGACAAACACACTCCCTGTTCGGTAATCGGAGAGAGAATCACAGATGAGAAATGGAAAAAGTCGATCGGATAAAGATGAAGTTTCGTCTTAAAACGATTCCGGCGCGTTAAAATTCACTTCTACCACTTCAGCGCTGTTATTTCAGCCAAAGTGAAAATCTGAACTAATCCCAGTCAAAACATTCACTTCATCTTTTCTCGTTAATATCTATTGGTGCAGGTGTTTGTTTACATTTAGTTTGTTCAGTTTATTTTAAAGTAGATTAAACCTGGTACATAACTGTTCTTAACAATAAAGGTGTGTCTATTCCCTGAGTTAAGCAAATATTGAGAAAGACTCAGAAAGTCTGTTTTAGTAATTTAATTAATATAGTGACCAAAAATCCAAAGCACACTGAATACACAGCCGGCACCTCAGGACTGTTAAATATTAGATCCCTCGCATCTAAAGCAGTTGCTGTTTATGTAATTATCACAGATCAGGAGTTTGATGTATTATGTTTAACAGAAACCTGAATTAAACAGGATGAGGATGTGGCTTTAAATGAAGCTCCTGGATACAGCTACATACACCAGCCTCGGCTAACTGGTAGAGGAGGAGGCGTGGAAGTTATTTATAACGATAATCTGTCTCTCGTACAAAAACACAGTTTCAAATGTAATGCATTTGAAGCTCTCTATAGTAACATAACAAATGTAGCTACAAATATTAAGTCTGCTCAGTCAATCCCGCTAATGATCATTTACAGACCTTCAGGATTTAGGCCTCATCACAGCACAGAGACGGCACTCGTTAAAGTAGTAAACGACTTCCTATGGGCCTCTGATCAGGGTTGCGTCACTATACTTGTGTTACTGGACCTCAGTGCAGCTTTTGACACCATTGATCATAGTATTCTCCTGCACAGATTAGAAAAGGTAGTAGGAATTAAGGGAACAGCCTTCTCCTGGCTCAGGTCCTATTTGATTGATCGTTATCAGGTTGTAGATTTAAATGGTGACCACACTGTATGTTCTGAAGTGGAGTTTGGTGTTCCACAGGGTTCAGTTTTAGGCCCACTGCTTTTTTCCCTTGACATGCTTTCTCTGGGCAACATAATCCATAAGCATGGAATTAGTTTTCATTGTTATGCTGATGACACACAGTTATACGTCTCAGCAAAACTGGATAAGAAAAACCAGCTTACTAAAATTGAGCAATGTGTGCAGGACATAAGAGATTGGATGTTAATTAATTTTCTTCTGCTTAATCCTGATAAGACAGAAGTTCTAGTCATAGGACCACAAGCAGGTAGAAGTAAGCTTTTAGATCACACTGTAACTTTAAATGGCCCCTATCTTATCTTCACTGCATTGGCTCCCAGTAAAATTTCGCATTGATTTTAAAATACTACTTTTGACGTATAAAGCATTAAATGGTTTCGCGCCGCAGTATCTGAGTGAACTGCTAGTCCGCCATGCCTACTTCGATCAAAGGATGCAGGCTGCTTGCCGGAACCGCATATTTTGAAAACTACAGCAGGGGCAGAGCCTTTACTTACAAAGTCCCAAAGTTATGGAGTAGTCTTCCAAATATTGTTCGGGATTCGGACACAGTCTCAGTGCTTTAAGTCTAGGCAAAAAAACTGTTTATTTATCCAAGCATTTTTGTAAATAGATTTGCCTTAGGTAAAGCAGCAGATCTGGGGGGGCATAGAGTATTATGGTGAACTTGTATTTAACTAGCTTAGATGCTCATTGATCACTCAGGTTTGTTGAAGTGATTGGTCACCTTACATCCCAGTTCCCCCTCATCTGTGTTTCCTTCTGGCTCTCCCTTTTAGTGATGCTGTCATAGTTAGTCCTGCTGGAGTCCCTGCTTGCACTCTACATTAAATATACATTCACTTTATCCAGATTCCCTCTGCCCTCTGGACCTGTCTGACTTGTCCTGGTGTCCCACTTCTGGTTGGAGATCTTGTCGCATGGGTGCCTGTGTGGTCTGTCTGGGATGCATGTGGTGACTGGGGACAGTTCCACTTTACCATAAAGACAATCCTGTCCTTGGCTGATGCAGACAGCTGTTCTCTGAGGACTTATGACTGCAGTCTCTCGATAGTTCAGGACTGGAGTTTCCCAAAGTCTACCTGACCCATATTAACTTAAACACATCTCCTTTATAATGAACTTCCAGTCTCACACAGTATGAATACAGATCAATCCCTGCTATCCATTATCACCGTGTCTGGTTCCTCTCAAGGTTTCTTCCTATTGCCATCTCAGGGAGTTTGGGCTTGCTCATCAGGGACAATCTGATCATTTTGATTCATAGACATTCACATTTCATACAAACTTCCATAGTTCTTATGATTGAGTAAAGCTGCTCTGCAACAATGTCAATTGTTAAAAGCGCTGTACAAATAAAATTTAATTGAATAACGTCACTTTTACTCAACATTTTGATTTCACTTATGGTGCAGGTTAAACTTCAGGCAAATATAGAAGTACAGTACTGCAAGTTCTATTAAATTCTGAGTTTTGCCTGATGATGTGACATATTCCAGCACCTAACTTCTTATAATTTCACTTTTACTCAATGTTTTGATGTTAGCACATAACACTGGGCTCTCAGGTATTTTCCACGTCCTCACCTCGGACAGCTGTGGATAGGTTTGCTCTAACATTTTATCTCATAGTGGCACTACACATTACTGCTTTTTTATTAGCGTCACGGTTTCAGAGGATATGAGACAAACTGGTTTTAAACTACCTGCAGTAAGAATAAACATACAATGATCTGTCTATTCATCTTGGAAGGTTCAATTTTCATAGTGTACGTGCCTTTTATGGGAGTAAGTCATGCTGTCAAACTTCGTTTTTGTTTCATGAGGATTGTGAGTTTGGTGCATTACGGTCATTTCTGTGTATTCTGCATACTCTGCATTTATGGTGAACTATCACGCTGATTGGCTCTGTTGAGTTATGAGAATTAAGAGAAGAAAATACATTTCGGAGTTTGTGTTGCTTAGATGGAAGGAATTCTTGGGTTTACCCTGCTAATTAGCTAGCTAGGATTTGTAAAACATAAATGTCTGGATGAAACCGTAATACGTGATCGGACCAGATGTTGCTCTTTAATGTACAATTATAATCATTTAATTTTTTTAAATAACCTTTTTGTATTTCATATTCGACATGTTTCTTAAAATTGCTTGGAATTTTTCACTTTTAAGGTTTTTTTATTTCTTGGTGAAGTGTTGAAACATTATTTTGCATTTATTTATTATATTTATTTTAATGATCTTTTCTTATTTAAATTATTTTATTATATAATAATTATTATATAAGGTTCCGGTAAAAACTGTGCTTGAGAGAACCTTGGTTAAAAATGAAAAGCAAGAAATAACTACATATCACTGAAAATCTATGTTAAATATTATATATTTATAGTTAAAAATATCCTAAATAGCACAACATTTATTAAATAGAATAAAATAAAACAAGAACACTAATAATGATTTTTAGAAAATCTTAACATGGAGGTAATTCAGTTGTGCTTTTTAAATAAAATACTAAAATCGTAAATTAAATAACTAAAACAGACACAAAACTTCACCTCACCATCAGCCCCTTCATTATTTTTTTTTTATTAATACAGCAAATACTGAATCAACCTGAATCAAATGTAATTTCAAATACAGTACACAAATCTTTGACCTCTCTCACACACACACAAACAGATAAAAATAATGAATAGGAGTAATTCTAAATGGAATTATATGTAAGGGTAGGACAACAAAAAGGCGGGAAAAACTCTGCCTGAGGGAATGTCGCGCGGTGTGGGTCTGAGGCGACGCGGCACTGGGGGAAAAGAACCACAACGCAAACGGAATAAATAAACCCTGGTGTGTGAGAGTCACGCCCACTGACTGTCATCAGGAAAAAGTTTATCAGGACCAGAGGGGAACACAAACAGGAAGGGGAACGAGATCACAGCAGGAGTCGACTGAGTACTGCTCAAGTCTGAAATGTTAGGATGAGAATCAACACACACACACCCGCTCACACAACAGATTACGCACTAACAGGTTTATATCGAACAGATCAGATCAACCTGCTGAGAAAAACGTTCAGTAGCAGCAAATTATCAGGTTTTACACACACACCCAGACACACATTTAGGCAGACAGACACACCCAGACACAGAGATGTTGGAAGAAGTCTTTGATCATCTCAGTGGACTGTAAAGCTCCGCTGCTCTTCAGAGTTCTATTCAGTTTAAACCAGAACAAACCAGCATTAAAGAGCCTCCCCCCCCCCTCCACACACACACACTCTGCCTGCAGTAACTCCATCATCTCACTCAGCCCTAAAGTTCTGTTCCTCTGTAATGTAACGTTGACATGAAGCGCGTGCCACTAGTTCAAATGTCAGCTTAGCATTTACACTGTTCCAGCCTGGAAAAGCGCACAGACGTGCGCGCACACACACACACACGCGCGCACTACCTGCTCTACGACAATAACACAGTATTATAAATAAAGCTCTGTAATCTCTTTGTAGTCTTATTTAAATAGAAGAATAAGAAAACACAAACTCGAGGCGGCGTGGTGACGCCGTGATTAGCATTCCCACCTCGGGTGTGTGTGTGTTTGCTTGGTCCCCGTGCTTGGTGGGTTTCCTCGTTTACTAGTGTTAAGTGTTCAGTCCACTGCTCACTCGACTGATCTCAGTACCGAATGTAAACGAGTAACCAGGTTCAAGTTTCGTAACGAAGCAAACGAATGATTCGCTGTTTCTCTGGTTCACACTGCGGTCAGTCCTCTCATACCTCGTGTGTATTCTCGTTGTTTTTACATTGTATGTATACATATTACAAAGAAGAAAAAAATAAAGCTTGGAAGGCAGGTCAAAAGACAGGCCATGTCCACAAACCAACACAGCAGAAGCGGTCAGTACACGGCCACAAGAGTACAGTCTATCTGCGTATTTTACATCACACACAGCGTTTAAGGACCGATTAGCAAGAAGGAGAACATGCTCTCTGTAGAATAACCAGCAGCAGCACTAAAAAAAAAACCCAAACCATGAAGCACATGAAGTTCACAGGACAGCTTCGTACTCGGTTCTGCTCCTTACGAGTGTAAAAAAAATATCCTCTCTATTACACACAAAATAAAAACCTGTAGTGTAGGGACAATATATTAAAGGCACTCAAGAGACATTCTGAGATGTAGTGCAGTTCATTATACGAGGGCGAGTCAAAAATGATCCGCACTCCGGTCATATTACAGTTCCTCTCGGTCTCATCGGCGCTTGGGATTCTCAAGGGCCAGAAGTATTGGAACGTCATCAGGAAAAAGGTTCAACAATCGACATGCTCGTTACAGTGAGACGCTTGTTGAAGAGCTGAAGACTAAACTTCAGATTAAACACAGAGGACTGATATCTGTGTCGACACTCTGAGGTGTTAAAGTGTCCTCTCTATAGTCTTGATCTCACTCCATCACACTTTCACCTGTTCGGTCCCCTGAAAGAAGAACTACCATGACGGAGACTCACTTCGGTGCATTTGTGACTCGCAGCTCAGACTAAAACATTTTTAATGAGGGAATACAAACGCTTGTTGACAGACGGACAAAAGAGTATCGCAAAGCAAGGAGGTTATGTCGCAAAATTATGTATTTGGCTTCTTTAAAATTTTATTTAAACTGCCAGAGTGCAGATAATTTTTGACTCACCCTTGTGTCGGACCACAAATATACACCCAGGTCCAAATTAAAAACCTCTAGATTACAGATTTATCATCATGTTACAATCTTTCGTATAGCTAAAAAAAAAAAAAATAAAAAAAAATAAAAAAAAGTAAAGGAGCAGTTTGTAATACGATAAGCATTTCATATTTTAGAACAGACTCCGCCCCCTTGTATGAAAACGCAACATGCCTCATGGGTCACCTGTTTAAGGGATTGTCTCAACCAGGAGATCAAGTCTTAAACACTTATAAACATCACAAATTGCTTCTTTAATTATTACTTTGAAATGATTAAAAGTAAAACCCCGGGGTGCTGATGAAACACAGACAGTCCTCGGTTTTTAAGGTTGAACCCCCGTACCGGACTCTGTTCTGCCGGACTCAGAAGGCGTCCTGGATGTTTTTGAGCTGTCGCACTGCCAGATCGACGGGGAGGTCAAATTTCAGGTGGCTGAGACGTCCCAGAATCCTTAGCGCCCCCTCAAAGCCGGTCTGCGCCATGTAGCTCCAGGGCTGGTAGTGGGTGTGGATCAGAGTCCCCGCCTTGCATAGCAGGTTGACCCACGACACCATCCTCTGTTCGTTCAGCGCCATACACACCAGCGCCTTGAACTCGGAGTCTGCGCTGCGCTTGTAGCGCCCGTGTTCCTTGAGGACGCTGTGCACGGCCCACAAGAGTGAGTTCTTTGGAGTCACGACTGCCGAGGTGCCCCCTACAGGCAGGCTGAAGGACTGCGAGAGCTGCCGGGCGGGCGATTCCGCGAAAGCGGGGCCGTTTTTGGCGTGGTAATATTTAACGAAGAGATCCCAGGGGTGCAGCGAGTCCTGCTGCGAGGATCCGGAGAACGGCAGCAGGCAGGAAATGGGCGCCAGGACCAGGCTCATGCCTTCGGAGGGAGCGTAAAGGCCGTGAGCAAGGAGGTCTCGCAACGCCAGCGAGAGGTCTTTCCTGACAACGACGATGAGCTCGTGTCGAGGTCCTGAAGGGGCGGCCGGGGGTGTCGCCGAGGACGCGTAGCTCACCACGGGCTCGTCCTGACCTGCAGGTTGGAGGCGGGAGGCGAGGAGGCGTACGCGCTCGACGGCACCCTCGAGGTTGTTCAGCAGGGGGCCGTAGTCGGGAGCTCCGTCGGCAGGGGGCCACGCCTTCGAGGCCATGGTGCTTGCGGAACAGCCAAGCTGGCTCAGAGCAAAGATCTGCAGCACGGCTAAAGCCCGCTGGACAAGACGCAGCCCGTTGGCTCTCAGCTGCTCCGCCCGCTCCGGGTCCACTGTGAGGAAAACACGGCATGTCAACATGTCATGATGCTTAAAACAGAACCTTAAACAGGAAATGATTCTGAATCTGACTCGCACCTTGCTTCACGCCACCGTGTCCTCGAGGTTTGGGTCCATCGGACCGACTCTGCTGGCCGCTCCCTCTGTCGGACAAGAGCGGGTTCCCCACCTCATCTGTGAGGAGAACCACCAGGATCACAAACCAACTCAACAAATAAAGAACCATGCAGGGATTAACCTTAATGTCCTACTAAGCTGTGACCTTCCTCCACCTCCTCCTCGTCTTCCTCACCTTGTATGAAGTTAATAAACATCTCCAAGTCTCTGATCTGGGTTTTGAGCTGCTCCACCAGCTGCTCCTTGACGCGTACGGGGTTGACGATCTGCGCAATGGCGGCGTCCACTCGCTGTCTCAGCTCCTCGGGCGTCAGGTTCCCGATGTCCTCGTTCAGGTTCACGTCCAGCTTCTTGATCAGCTCGTCGATGATCACCTGTATGGGAGGAAGCCTTGGGGTCAAATCCGTGCCAGGATTCATGGATCTCTTGGCAAAAAAAAATGATTTCTACACATGCTAATGAACATCTGACGCTTGATGAACAAACGAGATGTATATTATAGGATGGCGATTACCCTCTGCCTCTCCATGACGACAGACTGGGGGAGCGAGTCGTAGCTGCCCTCCTGATAGGCGAAACGCTCCAAATCGTCCAACTGCGTCTTCAGCTGGATAATCAGCTCCTTCTGCTTCTCTCTCTGAGCCTCCAGACGCTCCATCTTTTCCCTCTCGCTCTACACACACATAAATATATATGACTCCCAGTGTGCTCTCAGACTTTATGAGCAGGATGCTATTCATGTTTGTGAATACTCACCATCTCTTCCTGTTGAGAAAGCATGAAAGAAAAGGAATGAGGGAGAAAAAAAAATCTTAGGATCAAACTTTAAGCAAACGATCAGGTTCATTTGGAAACAAAAGACAAAAAGAAAAAAAAGCTGGAAGGGAGCAAAATATTTTTTTGTTTTTTTTTCTTAAATCAAACTTCAATTATGACTAAAAGCTAAAATCTTTCCCTTGGTTTTTCATCATAGAATGGCGAGGACGTGTTCAGGTTTGAAAGAAAACAGTGCCGTAAAAAATTCCCCCCAAAAAACCAGGTGCCAATACTTTTTGCACTTAGGACAGGCTACAGGACAAGACGTGTGCGGTGTACAGAGGGTTCCAACCAGCAAGTTAAAACAGTAAACCCTTAAAGGTTTTACGTTAAGCCCTGATGTTGAAAAGCTACTGGTCGATGAGGTTCAGAAAGAGTGAACACGCTGTTCGATAAAGTATTATGACAATCTTTAACAGAACATTACACGTGGTTTATTACTAAACTAAGTCTAAAAGCATAATCTGCAAATGATGATGATGCAAACTTAAAAAAAAAAAAAACTATATTTCAAATATTGAGCAAAAAATGTATCACAGCTGACACGCAGACGGGTAATAACACGCACACAACCCTTTGAATTTAAATTAGTTCAACATTTCTTCATCTATTTCTTCTTCCATTCTGATTGATGCGTCTGATAATCAGTTAATTTGTACAGATCGGTTGTCCCTCAACTGGTCGATCACATAAACTCGGACTATTGTGATGATGTAAAACACACGAGTCGACAGCCAGTCTGGGAATATTACAGAGTCTCTTTAAGAGACGTTACATTTATATTTTGTTAATCAAAACCACGCGATGAACGCCTCAACACCACGCACCTTATTCGCCGGTTAAGAACAGTGTAGCGTAGCGTGAATAAACAGAGTATGCAAAGTTATCTCCAACGGCAGCAGGTAAGCCTCTTAAGTCGACCCCTCACTCACACACCTACAGCAGAAGCTCTCTAAAAGCTCGGAGGAAACGTGTGATAGTCTTTGGCCCTCCCTGACCTCGATGAGGGCGTGTCCTAATGACGGGTGGGAATTGGACACGACTAAATACGGGATAAAATCAGGGAAAATGAAAAATAAAGAAAAGAAAATTAAAATAATAACAAATTAAAAAATAACGAGCGGTTCGCAGCTCTGGCCGAGGTTGACTCCATTCATGTGGTCGGACACTGAGCAACTATTCAGCATTCTGAATGATAAGAAGAATAGACGGGCTCTTAAAATTGCAGAAATCGTGATATTTATAAAGAAACTTCTGCCCTCGCTGGTTCGCCAATTACACACTGACTGATGTGCGAGTTTAATTAAAACTGTTCAGTGCAGAGGCTCAATGTTATTAGTTGACGCAGCCTCGTCCAATGTGCTGCATGTTCTAACGAGTGAGTACAGCTGGACAGTCGTGCTTTAGATAGGCATTTCGACATGTGTGAGAGAGAGAGAGAGACGTTTGATTCTCGTTAAGGAAAGGAAGATGTTTGCTCTTTAGTTGCTCTAGGTTTCAGTTTCTTTATAATCTGCATGAAATAAGAGAACGGAATATGTTCCTTAAAATGAATAAAAGTTTTTAAATATATTATACTTTCTCAGGTCTTAATTATATTTCATTATTTTAATAATCATTTATTATTGTTATTATAAAATTAAATAAACAATACTCCCCCTCCCAATATGTAGGAAACACCCTTGGTGTGAGGATCAAGGGTGTTGATCAAACACCCTTTGATCCCTGGGGAAGGATCAAACAACCAGGATATATCTAGAACCCTAATGGTTTTGTTTAGAACCGAACAACCCGTTCCAAGAAGAACCCTTGGTGCAGGCTGGTCCAATAAGCTGGTTCTGTGTGGAACCCAACAACAGAGATTTTCACTATTCCATGAGGAAGACTTGTGGATGGACGTAAGAACCTGGCTGTATGTACACAACCCTAAAGAGTGCTTTGGTAACATCTGAAGAGCTCGTTTCTCTGTTCCATGAGGAACCCCTGGCTGATCCTAACATCCTGTCGATATTTCTAGAACCCTGAAAGTGTCCAGATGTTTACAGGTCCTCTGAAAATCCCCACAGTGAGGTCTAGGCTGAGCGAACACCCCCCTGATCAGGTGGAGACAGTGAACCCTACGCAGATCCTCAGGTGGATCTCAGGATGTCGTGGATCCTCACCGAGTTCTGGAGCGCGTGCGGCGCTCGGCAGCCCAGGACATGAGGACACCCTCTGAAGGCGAACTCCTCCAGCTCGCGCAGCATGCTGTCCCTGTCCTGCTCCTCGTCCTGCCCGTGGACGATCTGCTTCAGGCGGAACTGCACCTGCGCGAAGTGCGACGTGAGCGCGAGCAGGGACGAGTGCAGCTGCTCGTGCTCGTCCTCCAGCCGCCGCAGCCGCGTGGCCATCTCCGCCTCCTCCCCGGCCGGAGCTCCGCCGCGTCCCGCCGGGCTCTGACCTCCGCGCTCGTCCTCGGGGTTTGCGACAGCACCGACCGGAGCCCAGCGCTCCCCGGCCCCCGTCACCGCAGCCTCGCTGTCCGAGGCCTCCGCCGACATTTCGCCGCTCGCTTGTTAATATAATTATTAGTATCCTTTTGTTATTAGCAGGAATATATTTAAGCTCAGTCCTTCGCGTTTCTCGGCGCCCCTTATAGTCTGTATTCTTATGTTTTCGTTCTATCCGAGATCACGCAGGTGCGGCCGCCATGTTGTGGGATCAGCTGTTGACGCGACGCGAGCTCAGCGTCGCGACGTCGTGACCAGGGAAACGACGGATCCTCAAATCATGTGCGTGCACGAGGATGTAGCAGACATGCTTTACAAATCAGAGGAAAATGGCTGCCAAAGCGCCCCGGCCTAGGATTGGGCCAGAGCGTGATGACGTAGATAGGAATGGCGTCCTAGGATTGGACGTCAGCACGCCTACGTCAGGTGCCCGGAAACCTAATATTTTCGCAATGTTGATCGTATTAAAAATAAATAAATAATAATAACGATTATTATATTTCGGCTACTCCCGTTACGGGTCGCTGCAGCAGACCATTTGTCTCCATCTAACTCTTGTCTGCCACATCTTCGCTTGTCACTCTGCATGTTCTCCTTCATCACATCCATAAACCTCTTCATCTTCTCCTCCTGCCTGGCAGCTCCATGTCTAACATTCTCCTCCTGATATACCCCTCATCCCTCCTTCGCACATGTCCCAACCATCTATGTGTGCCCTCTTAGTCAAACCTTGTCCCCAAACCGTCCTCCCCTGCACTGTCCCTCTAATATATGTACACTGTACACCTTTCTAATCCTGGCCACTTTTGTCACTCCCCTAATAATAATAATAATATTAATTAATTATTATTATTATTATTATAACAATTTTAACATTCCGTATTACATGAAGTAAATGATAAGAAGTGTGTTTAACTAATGACATTTATAGTGCATAGTGTATTTCATAGTGTGATGACACTTCACACAGGATTAAAAGTATTGGCACTCAGTGTGCACTTACAGGTTTGTTTACCAATAGGCAAGAAAACAAGAAATAAATAGATAAAGCAGAAGAAAGAGAAAGAAGAAAAGGAAAAAGTAATGAAGAAATAAAAAGAAAGAAAGTAAAACATCATAAAGAAAAACAAAGAGAAAGCTACACTAAAAAGGGAGGGTGAAAGAAAGAAAGTAATGAAAAGAAAGAAAAGAACAAAGAAAGAAAATCATAAGGAGGAAAAACAGAAAACAAGAGCAGAAAGTTGGAAAAAAAAGAAAGGAATATAATAAAAAGACAAAATGAAAGAAAAACAGAGAAAGAAATAAGAACAAGAAGAAAGAAAAGTTATTATAATGGAGGGAATAGATACAAATGGGCCTTTATTTGTCAGTTTCACTACATTTATAAACAATTGGCACCGATTGTGTTCAGTGGGAAGTCAGTGGGAGTCATACAGCACTGCTTTGCTGATGTTTACATTTCCATCAGTAGGTGTGTGTGTGTGTGTGTGTAAATGCAGCGGTCTGGGCGGAGCCGCTCTGTACACGAGCGAGAAATGCTTTCAGCTTTTATCAGTTCCTTTCACAAAGAATGCCGTGGCGACGCTTTTACACAAAGACAAACACAATCTGTATGTTAAACATAAACTAGTTTGAAATGAAGACGTTGTATTAGATGAATGAACTCTGTGTATTTCAGTGACATTTACATTTAAGAGTAAAGAGCCTCACCAGAACAAATTGTGGAAGATTATATCATATGACAAGATTTTAAATGACACTGCATTATGGCTAGAGATTTGGTAGCATTCTGGTTGACCTGTTGCTATGGTGATACGGGAAACACCTAAATACTCTAATTATATGGTTTCTTAAGTAAGAATCATTAGAATTTAAATTTAAATAAAAATAAGTTTAAAAAGAAAGCACAGAGGGTTTGGGCCGTGTCTGTGATAGTCACCAGATTTTCATTTTAAAATTAGAAAACCACAATCAGGAAACAAGTCTCTTCCTGATATCTGTTTCAAAATAAACAATAAAAAAAAAAAAAGAGAGAGAGTGTGTGTGTGTGTGTGTGTGTGTGTGTGTGGGTTAGGCGTGCACAATTTGGTATTTGGCGTTATTAGAAAATAAAAAGAACATGCTTATTTTACTTGTAATAAAAATCAACCTTAAATCCCCCCCAAAAAAAAAAACAGATTTTTTTAAAATGAGAAAAACAAAAATCCTAAACTAAGCCATTTCCCAATTTATTTTAGGAAATAAGATAAACAAAATCTGATTTCCGTTTCAAAATACAGAAACAAGAAACAAAAGATTGTGTCGAAACAAACAAACAAACCAAAGAAAAAACGGTTGTTTCCCGTCTCCTGTTTTACAATAAAGCCATTTTTCATTTTCTGTCTTAAAAATATACAACAGAAAAACAAAACAGATAACTCCAGTTTTTTGGTTTTCTTATTTCTACATGGAAATCGGGAAACAAAATCTGTTTGCAGTCACATGCACCGACCGGAGACGCTAGTTACAGTCACTTTATTTTTTGGATTTTAATCAAATTTTGAAAGTCAATCAAAAGAAAAAGTTGGGAAGGACTCGTGACTCGACATCCTTTTGGAACATCACTTTTATTCACTTTATAAAGCACAATTTTTTCACACCACCATTAAAATTCCCATGACAATTCACACAACATAAAAAGTGCAAAATTACCAGACGTACTCCTGATGTTCAAACACAGTCACGTAATATCTCAAACAAGGAAAAAGGAGGAAAAAAATACAGATGTTGGATTGTTGGACTAAAGAAAATGCAGTTAAAATCAAGGAATCAAATTAGAAGTGTTTATTTAATATGAAGATAAAAGATCAATGCCCAGAAAATCTCCCCATAACACAGACAGTACGTTATCATGTTCAAACTGATAAAAATTTTTTTTTAAGAAGCACTCATTTCCCTGCCTACATCATCCTCACAATGGATCCCTGTCACATTCTTCTGGTCACATTATTAGATTTTATCAGCTTGTGTAAACTTTCCTAGATGGCAGACGACATAACTAGGAGGGTTTTTTTTCTTTCTCAACGTCTACTTTCAGAGCTGAAAATATAAAACAAATATGTCAGTATTTATGTTAGTTAGACGAGTGTGTTATTCGGAAACTAGAGTGTGTGAGACTGCGGACGTTAACCTGATGTTCGCAAAGCATGATGTTAATCCTGTATTTTTAAAAATGGTCATAAATATAAGATTATTTTATGTCTACAACAGTAAAAGAGGAAGAATGAAACCTTTAATGCCCATCCTGCTCATCAGTGCTGTAAATAATAATGCTCATTTTTCCCTTCTTTCTTTCTTTTTTATTGCTAGTTATATGCTAGCTAGTTGTAGTAGACCGGTTGTCTGGTGAAAAGGAGATAAACTACACAGATTTTAAAGCTTGTCAGCTTCTGTGAATAAAAAGTCATTTCTAGTCGAGCTGCACGTGGCTGGTAGACACTCAGGATCGGAGGTTAAGAAATTAGTGTAAACAGGATGAGATTCAGCCCTTCTGATTTTCTACCCTTCATTTTCTATTCAACATATAATCAATACTCATCACCAAAAAACATTGATTAGTGAAAGGTGTGTATGACTGTTATTCTGGATTGGAGTGTGATGTTGCTCAGTAGGATGAGTTTGGTTTGTGTGTGTGTGTGTGTGTGTGTGTGTGTGTGTGTGTGTTTATACAGCAGGGGCTCGTTTCTTCCTGGAGAACAACACATCCCAGTTGAAGCCCATCTCTGGAGTGCAGGAGCCAGACTGGTCACAGGTGTACCCGCTAGGACAGCAACGCTGCATATCACTGCAACATACAGCCTACACACACACACACACACACACACACACACACACACACACACACACACACACACAGAGAAACAAAGATATTGTTGATCAAATATTGTTGAAATAAAGAAAGAACATACATTTAAAACATAATGAGGGAAAAAGGAAACTGTGTACAAATGAAATAGAAAATAGATTTTCCTTCTGTCAATTCTACTAAAATAAGAAACGAAAAAAATATATAATATATATAAAAGAAATATTAAAAAGACTTATTACATATTACAAAAAAGTGATAGAAAGAAAGAAATTTGCATAAAATGGCGACTGAAAGAAGAGAAAGGGATGATGAAGTTTAGGGTGAAGAAAGAAAGAAAGAAAAACGTTCTCCTCTAAACACTAGGCGTCAGTCCCAGTGAAAAAAAGGCTTGCCACACCTTGCCTTTTGTGCCCGTCAGTCCCACTAAAGGAGGTGTGGCTTGTGTGTGAGTCACATGTGTGAGTCACATTAAGGAGGTGTGGCTTGTGTGTGAGTCACATGTGTGAGTCACATTAAGGAGGTGTGGCTTGTGTATGACATTAAGGAGGTGTGGCTTGTGTGTGAGTCACATTAAGGAGGTGTGGCTTGTATATGACATTAAGGAGGTGTGGCTTGTGTGTGAGTCACATTAAGGAGGTGTGGCTTGTGTATGACATTAAGGAGGTGTGGCTTGTGTGTGAGTCACATTAAGGAGGTGTGGCTTGTATATGACATTAAGGAGGTGTGGCTTGTGTGTGAGTCACATTAAGGAAGTGCGGCTTGTGTGTGAGTCACATTAAGGAGGTGCGGCTTGTGTGTGAGTCACATTAAGGAGGTGTGGCTTGTGTATGACATTAAGGAGGTGTGGCTTGTGTATGACATTAAGGAGGTGTGGCTTGTGTGTGAGTCACATTAAGGAGGTGCGGACTTGTGTGTGAGTCACATTAAGGAGGTGTGGCTTGTGTATGACATTAAGGAGGTGTGGCTTGTGTGTGAGTCACATTAAGGAGGTGTGGCTTGTCACATTAAGGATGAGTCACATTAAGGAGGTGCGGCTTGTGTGACATTAAGGAGGTGTGGCTTGTGTGTGAGTCACATTAAGGAGGTGTGGCTTGTGTGTGAGTCACATTAAGGAGGTGCGGCTTGTGTGTGAGTCACATTAAGGAGGTGTGGCTTGTGTATGACATTAAGGAGGTGTGGCTTGTGTGTGAGTCACATTAAGGAGGTGTGGCTTGTATATGACATTAAGGAGGTGTGGCTTGTGTGTGAGTCACATTAAGGAAGTGCGGCTTGTGTGTGAGTCACATTAAGGAGGTGCGGCTTGTGTGTGAGTCACATTAAGGAGGTGCGGCTTGTGTGTGAGTCACATTAAGGAGGTGTGGCTTGTGTATGACATTAAGGAGGTGTGGCTTGTGTATGACATTAAGGAGGTGTGGCTTGTGTGTGAGTCACATTAAGGAGGTGCGACTTGTGTGTGAGTCACATTAAGGAGGTGTGGCTTGTGTATGACATTAAGGAGGTGTGGCTTGTGTGTGAGTCACATTAAGGAGGTGTGGCTTGTATATGACATTAAGGAGGTGCGGCTTGTGTGTGAGTCACATTAAGGAAGTGCGGCTTGTGTGTGAGTCACATTAAGGAGGTGCGGCTTGTGTGTGAGTCACATTAAGGAGGTGGCGGCTTGTGTGTGAGTCACATTAAGTTAAGGGTGCGGCTTGTGTGTGAGTCACATTAAGGAAGTGCGGCTTGTGTGTGAGTCACATTGTGTCACAGGTGTGGCTTGTGTGTGAGTCACATTAAGGAGGTGCGGCTTGTGTGTGAGTCACATTAAGGAGGTGCGGCTTGTGTGTGAGTCACATTAAGGAGGTGCGGCTTGTGTGTGAGTCACATTAAGGAGGTGCGGCTTGTGTGTGAGTCACATTAAGGAGGTGCGGCTTGTGTGTGAGTCACATTAAGGAGGTGCGGCTTGTGTGTGAGTCACATTAAGGAGGTGCGGCTTGTGTGTGAGTCACATTAAGGAGGTGTGGCTTTTCGTTTGTCAACTCAAATGATTTTACTTAAAAAAACCGGGCAGTAGCCCAAAGTGCTTCTCAGTTGACAGCACCACAGCCAGTTTAACAGCCAATTTAATGTTTTCTAAACAATACTACAATAATTATGAACCATTGTCATTAGTGTTAAGTTAAAGACAGTAAATCTGATCTCCATAGTGTTACCTTCTGATACGGGCAGCAGCCCCAGGAGCTCGCAGACGTCCTGCAGCAGGTTTCCGAGTCGTTGCAGATGAACCCGTCTCCGCAGTCTACGTAAGTTTGGCTCTGCGGGATCGCTGTGTCCATGACGGAGACTAAAGGCACAGACTCGAACTCGTTCCAGGAGGTTTTCACACACCACTTGTCACGGCAGGTGTAGCCTCTCGGACAGCAGTTCTCTCCGCCGAGACAGCATGTAGCCTGGGATAAAAAGACCAGAGGCAAGTTTACTACAGAGACCTCTGTCCATGTCATCACTTAAGTGATGTGAATCGTGTTATTCTTGAACACAACATCATCACGGCCTCTCAATATGGCTGGCTTTGACTCCCATCAGCCACCACCACTTCCCGGTTTTAAACACCTGACTCCTGATTATGCCGACCTGTATGTAGTTACAAGTTACAGAGATACAAGTCTGTAACAAGCTGTATGTTGTTTACTTCATCGTTCGGTCTCCTTGTTCCTGTTTCGCTATGGATCTGGCTTCGTTAGCTTTTGCTTGCATCCCCTGCGCCAGTTTCCCAGCTGCCAGTTCCCTTCCTGAGCTTCCAGCTTAGTACATCTTATACGTCCTTATAATTATTACTAAGAGGTTACTAAGCTCGCATAAGGATAATGTATATACTGTAAGCGCCTCAGGAAGGAGTCTTCAGTGTTAGTGCTTTTGTAAGAGTCACAAGAAATGTCCATAGAATGAATTGTGTGCTTATGTGAGAGAGACAGACAGACAGACAGAGAAAATTATTTATTCCACTTACTTGATCCAGAGGACAGCAGCCATATTTCTTGCTCTTGTCCATGAAGCAGCAGGTGGTGTGGTCAGGACAGGACGTCTTATGGTCACACTGAACGACAACCTTAAATAGATGGAGAGATTATAACCACGCAAGTATTTCACTCCTTCACTCATCGTCTATAATGCTTAATCCTGCACGAGTATTTAATGAGTAAATTATTATTTTTTTTTTAACCAGGTGGCAGATGAAGCCCAGGTGCATGATGGTTTTATCTATAGCTCACATTTACTGCTGTATGTCGAGCTGTCGATGCGGTCGGCCGGCTCGGCTCCTTCTTCACCCAGGGCACCGACCCCGCCGGGTCGTCACATGACTGAGCAGCGAGGTTACACTTTTTCCCATGAGGACAGCAGTGAATGAAATCCTCACAGCAAACGGCCTGCCGAGTCACAGTGATGTATTAAACTTCACATGGACTTTACACAGAGTAATCATAAAGTGTGGATCCAATGTTTCATCTGTGCGTGAAAAAAGTGGTTTTACCTGAGGCAGAGGACAGCAGGCCCATTCTCCCTGTTCAGTCTTACAGCATGTGCTCCCATCAGGACATGCCATAGTGTCGTCACACGGAACATCAGAACCTGATCGCACAGCAAGAGGGGTAGATGGTTTATTATTTAAAGCGAAAGCAAGATAAAAATACCAACACATTTAGCCCCACCTTCTACATGTGGGAATCTGCAGTCACTCCGTCATCCAGTGATTCTTATCTCCTCCTTTATTAGATTCCATACCTGTCACAATTCCTTGATACTGTACGAACTCTCATTTCATCAGTCATGTACCAAAGGCTGCAAAATATCTCCCCAGAAACGAACCACACCTGACCCATTTCACTTTTCTCTTTACACTCTGAAATTCCTGAACGAGATATCCATCAAGTGTCACTTTTCCCACACAGAAAGACCTCCATTAGTCCAAATCTCTTAATAAAGCAGAACAGCCTTACAGATTACAGGTACAGATTTAGGAAGTGTTAGAAAATTCTCCCCAAGACGGCATAGGGAAGAAACCTTGAGAAGAACCTGACTGAAAAGCTCGTCATCGCTCGTCCACAGCCGTGTGCCAATGGTCCTGATCCTAGTTGACTGTTACACAGCCTTCAACATGGTCACCCATCGCTTTCATTTGTCTCTCCTTATGGGTACTGAACTTTTGCCAAGAGTTTTTGGTGCCACATGTCCATAGACATGGTTGATACTGATCACCACCATGATAAAAGGGAACCTATTTTTATGGGTATTAATATAAATAATGCAGAAATATTACTATAAATAAGAAGACATTGTTAAGGACAGTATGCTAAAGGTATAGTCAAGACCACCATGAAAAGTCCATTAATCCAGAACCTGCCGACATCAGGTCAGGTCAAATTAGCAAACATGCAATTCCTCCAGGACGCGCTACATCCGTCTGCTGATGATATTTCACTGGGAAGTGTAAGAAATAAGGAGGAAAGATCTATGGGAAATCTTCTAGGACCACGAGCTCACAGTTGGCCAGGATCATCCAGTGTTACTATGTTTGACATGAAAGAGAGTATTACTATCTCTACAACAACGAGAGCCATACCACAGATGCGTGAGCTTTCTGAAAATACTTTTTATCAAATTCCATATAACTGCATGTATAAAAGAGATGTGTGCTATAATTTACCGGGTTAAATGCGGGCTCTTATTGTGAAGAGGGGGTGTGTAAGAAAATGTTCAGGGGGCTACGGATGACGCATATATGTTTTCTTTGTGCGTGGGAGCCTGACGGCGGTCGGTAATAAATATGTTATTGAGTAGTTTATGGTTTTGTCATTTGTCGATTAACATTTTGTGCTTCCAAAAGAAAAGACAACACTAACAACATTTATTACAAACTATTAATCAAGTCTTGCACAAAAAGTCAAACGCCCAAATCTAATAAGGTCCGATCAAAATGCCAGCAATTCCCAGACAAGTCAAAAAGAAGTCTTAGAACCCTTGACTGATATGTGCATCTGATGTACTGTATAAGGTGTGTTTAAAGGAGTCAGTGTCATTAAGTTACACATACAGAACATAGAGAATTGTAATTATACTGTGCAAGTGTTTATTGGTGTTTCATTACGAACCCTTGTTCTTGGGAACATTCTTATCGCTGATCAGTCGGCTTGGTTCGCTTTTCAACCAGGGCACGGATTCTGATGGCGCGTCACATGACTGAGAAACAAGGTTACACTTTTTCCCATGAGGACAGCAATGGACAAAGTCTTCACAACACACCGCCTGACAAGAAAAACAAAACCAAACAGACTGGTACTGAATGTCTGTAAAAAATAGATGTAATTTCATCTATGTTTTGTTCAAGCCATTGGTGTGTGTGTGTGATTCATTGCAGTAATAACTCAGCAGGGATTTTACCTGGGGAAGTGGGCAGCAATTCCATCCTCCCTGTTTGTTCTTGCAGCAGGTTTTCCCATCATCACAGGCCACTGTGTCATTACAGGGAACAACGAACGGGGAGTCTAAACATACAACACCGAACAAGGAAACAACAGGATTCAGAAGGTTACACTTTAATTCCTAAATTATAAAAACAAGTTTATTTATTGTCTTTCAGTTTGCACGACTTCTGCAAAACACATGCGCATGTACTTTATGACGTACCTTTTAGAACTTTATCTCCGATTGGTCGACTCGGCTCCTTCCTCAGCCAGGGCACCGAACCTGATGGGTCTTCACATGTTTGAGCAGCGAGGTTACACTTTTTACCATTAGGACAGCAGTGAATATGGTCCTCACAACACACCGCCTGTGAAAATACAACAATCTTTTATGAATTGTAGCTGAGCTATTAGTGATGCGTGACTTGGCTATTTTTGCAAACATACACCAAAAGAAATGATGTTTTCCAATACGTTTTCTACCCTGTTTAAGTAAAAACCTAAAAAATGAATAAGAACAAAAGATGAATAGAGTATTTACAATGTGTATTGATCATAATCGATATGATGAACAGAGAACACAAAGTTGAAATTGTTCAAATGACTATAATTTACTGGGCTGTGGAACGAAATACAAGTGAGAAGCATAGAGTTAAATCAACGACTGGAATACAGACACATTTCTATCAGCCTAGCAGAATACAAGTGAAAGACAACAAGGTCATTTGAATATCTAATCGCACTATACAGAATAGTAACACAGCTAACGACACATAATGGTAGCATGAAGGTAACAATTTCAGTAATTATAAATATTATCCCTAAATTGATTAATTAAACATAAAACTGTTTAAATTCACACTAAAATTCAATCAATAACAAACGGATTTGCAATTATTTTGGAACTTGCTTTACAAATAAATAAACAAAAAACTGTACTTGAGCAATGACTCTCTTGCATTGACCCAGATTTTTTCTTTTTCTGTTTTGTCTCTTAGCTATTTAGCATTGATAATAGTCTGAGTATATAAAGGACGTTTTAGCAATTTGACTATTTTAAGAACAGTTTTAATATTAGAGTTAATAAAGCCTACTGAAAGAGACTTTTACCTCAGGCAGAGGACAGCAGGCCCACTCCCCCTCTTCAGTCTTACAGCATGTGCTCCCATCAGGACAAGACATAGTGTCGTCACACTGAACATCAGAACCTGAACACACAGAGCAAGAGGATGAGATTTTAATTAGTTAGAAACATGCATGCTTTATTCCCATGACTCAACAAAAATTTGATGAAGTACCCTTAGTTTCTGGAACCTTCTGTCCTCCGATTGGTCGACTCGGCTCATTCCTCAGCCAGGGCACCGAACCTGATGGGTCTTCACATGTTTGAGCAGCGAGGTTACACTTTTTACCTTTAGGACAGCAGTGAATATGGTCCTCACAACACACCGCCTGTAAAATACAACAATGTTTAATGAACTGTAGCTGAGCTATTAGTGATGCGTGACTTGGCTATTTTTGCCCACATACAGCTAAAGAAATTATGTTTTCCAATACATTTTCTACCCTGTTTGAGTAAAATAAATAAATAAATAAATGAATAAATAAATAATAAATCATGTGCTTTGAAAGAAATTATAAGCAAAAATATGGGTTCATCTTTTAATCAATTGTCTGTGAACAAAAGATGAATTAAGTATTTATAATGTGTATTGATCATAATCAATATGATGAACAGAGAACACAAAATTGCAGTTGTTCAAATGACTATACTGTACTGCGCTGTGGACCGAAATACAAGTGAGAAGCCTAGAGTTATATCAACGACTGGAATACAGAGACATGTAGATCAGGACAACGAGGTAATTTGAATATCATACTATACAGCATAGTAACATAGCTCTTAATATGATCCCTTAATTGATTAATTATACATAAAATTGTTTAAATTGACACTGAAATGTAATCAATAACAAACAGTTTTGCAATTATTTTATAATTTACTTTACAAATAAATAAACAAAAAAATCTGTACTTGGTGAGGAAAGACTCTCTTGCATTGACCCAGATTTTTTCTTTTGCCATGTTGTCTCTTTTTATTTTTCCCATAAAAGACTCAGTAGCATAGTGAATGGCCTGCCTGTACTCCTGTTCGTGATCCAGTTAGCTGTTTAGCATTGATAATAGTCTGAGTATATAAAGTTAGTGTTAGCAATCTGAATACTTTAAGAAAAGTTTTAACATTTGAGTTAATAAAGCCTACTGAAAGACACTTTTACCTCAGGCAGAGGACAGCAGGCCCACTCCCCCTCTTCAGTCTTACAGCATGTGCTTCCATCAGGACAAGACATAGTGTCGTCACACTGAACATCAGAACCTGAACACACAGAGCAATAGGATGAGATTTTAAGTAGTATAAATGCTTTGTTCCCATAACTCAACAAAAAATTGTTGTTAAAGATATTTGATGAAGTACCCTTATTTTCTGAAACCTTCTGTCCTCTGATTGGTCGACTCGGCTCCTTCCTCAGCCAGGGCACCGAACCTGATGGGTCGTCACATGTTTCAGCAGCGAGGTTACACTTTTTACCTTTAGGACAGCAGTGAATATGGTCCTCACAACACACTGCCTGTGAAAATACAACAATTTTCACTGAATTGTAGCTGAGCTATTAGTGATGCGTGAATTTTGATATTTTTGCAAACATACACCTACAGAAATTATGTTTTCCAATACGTTTTCTACAGTATTTAAGTAAAAACCAAAAAAAATAAAATAAAAATAAAAAAAATGCTTTGAAAGAAATCACAAGCAAAAGTCTGGGTTCATCTTTCTAATAAATGGTCTGTAAAGTTGTTCAAATGACTATACTTTACTGGGCTATGGACTGAAATACAAGTGAGAAGCCTAGAATTATATCATGGACTGGAATACAGACACATTTCTATCAGCCTCGCAGAATACAAGTGAAAAACGACAGGCTAATATGTATATCTAAATCATTCTATTGTAATCCCTCAGTTCCAGAATCATTCAAGCGCATTGAAGCCATGGAAACTACATTGAAGAAGCGGTAGCATTTGACTTCATCTGACCTTCCACCTCACCTGCCCCTGCAGGTTCTTCGTTGTGGAGAAAAAGGGTGGGGGGCTCTGACCATGTATTGATTACAGAGGGCTTAATACGGTAACTGTCAAGTATCGTTACCCTCTTCCTCTGGTTCCATCTGCCCTCGAGCAGCTCTGTGAGGTCAAGATATTTACTAAACTGGATCTAAGAAGCATCAAAGAGGGAAATGAGTGGAAAACTGCCTTCATCTCCACTAGAGTGCACTATGAGTACTTGGTTATGCCATATGGCCTGGCTAATGCTCCAGCAGTCTTCCAATCAATAATTTTCAGAGACCTGCTTAACCAGTGTGTGGTTGCGTATATAGACGACACATTTTTAATGTGAAAACAGGTTTGTCACACTTACTCCAACAGCACCTGTACGTTAAAGGTGAGAAATGCTAATTCCACACCAGAACCACCACGTTTCGAGGTTACATCATTAGCCAAAAAAGGGTCGCAGTGTATCAAATAAAGGTCAAAGCTACAGCACTATAGTAGCACCCCTCACTGCTCTTCTCAATGGTAACTGAAAAAACATTTTTAAAAAATGGAGGCACTGGTTGGAGGAGGCCAAGTATCCCTTGCACTGCATGTTCCATTGTTAGTTTGTCGCCTGTGCACGACCTATATTGCTACGTTTCTTGACCACGCTTTTGGATTGTTTGCTAATGCTGTCCTGTTTGGTTTCTGACATTGCCCGCACACTGACTTTGAATTTTGGTTGTGTTTTTGTTATTGTTTGCCTTGTGACTGGATTAATAAAACCGTGCCCATGGATTTTAACTCGCCTCTGGTGATGGATCTGTTACAACTATACAGCTTACGGCACATAATGGGAAAATAACATGAAGGTAACAATTTCAGTAATTATTAATATTACCCCTAAATTTATTAATATTATTATAATATATATTTTATACATAAAAGTTTTAAATTGACACTGAAATTAAATCAATGACAAACAGTTTTGCAATTATTTTGTAATTTAGTTTACAAATAAATAAACAAGAAATCTGTACTTGTTGAGCAATGACTCCCATAAAAGACTCAGTAGCATAGTGAATGGCCTGCCTGTACTCCTGTTTGTGATCCAGTTAGCTGTTTAGCATTGATAATAGTCTGAGTATATAAAGTTAGTGTTAGCAATCTGTATACTAAAAGAACAGTTTTAATATTAGAGTTAATAAAGCCTACTGAAAGACACTTTTACCTCAGGCAGAGGACAGCAGGCCCACTCCCCCTCTTCAGTCTTACAGCATGTGCTTCCATCAGGACAAGACATAGTGTCGTCACAGGGAACATCAGTATCTGAACACACAGAGCAATTGGATGAGATTTAAATTAGTTAAAACCATGCATGCTTTATTCCCATGACTCAACAAGAATTGTTGTTACTGATATTTGATGAAGTACCCTTAGTTTCTGAAACCTTCTGTCCTCCGATTGGTCGACTCGGCTCATTCCTCAGCCAGGGCACCGAACCTGATGGATCTTCACATGTTTGAGCAGCGAGGTTACACTTTTTACCATTAGGACAGCAGTGAATATGGTCCTCACAACACACTGCCTGTGAAAATACAATAATGTTGTATTTATTGTAATGAATTGTAGCTGAGCTATTAGTGATGCGTGACTTGGATATTTTTGCAAACATACATCTACAAAAATTGTGTTTTCCAATACATTTTCTACCCTGTTTGAGTAAAATAAATGAATAAATAAATAAAAATAATAATAATAATAAATCATGCGCTTTTAAAGAAATTATAAGCAAAAGTCTGGGTTCATCGTTCTAATAAATTGTCTGTGAACAAAAGATGAACGGAGTATTTATAATGTGTATTGATCATAATCAATATGATGAACAGAAAATACAAAGTTGAACTTGTTCAAATGACTATACTTTACTGCGCTGTGGACCGAAATAAAAGTGAGAAGCCTAGAGTTATATCAAGGAGTGGAATACAAAACACATTTATATCAGCCTGGCAGAATACAAGTGAAAGACGATGGGGTAATATGAATATCTAAATCATACTATTGTAATCACTCAGTTACAGAATGTGTGTATATAGCATTGATAAAAGTCTGAGTATATAAAGGAAGTGTTAGCAATTTGACTAATTTAGGAACAGTTTAAATATTAGCGTTAATAAAGCCTACTGAAAGACACTTTTACCTCGGGCAGAGGACAGCAGGCCCACTCCCCCTCTTCAGTCTTACAGCATGTGCTTCCATCAGGACAAGACATAGTGTCGTCACACTGAACATCAGAACCTGAACACACAGAGCAAGAGGATTAAGATTCTGGAAAAGATAGTAGAAGAGCAGCTATGCGCCAATCTACATTGAAATAGCATACATGAACTGTATCAGTCAGGATTTAGGCCTCATCACAGCACAGGGACAGCACTCGTTAAAGTAGTAAACGACCTCCTGTTAGCCTCTGATCAGGGTTTCGTCACTATACTTGTTACTTGACCATAGTGCAGCATTTGACACCATTGATCATAGTATTCTCCTTTACAGATTAGAAAATGTAGTAGGAATTAAGGGAACAGCCCTCTCCTGGCTCAGATCCCATTTGACTGATCGTTATCAGTATGTAAATTTAAATGGTGATTATTCTGCATGTTCTCTAGGGGAGTTTGGTGTTCCACAGGGTTCAGTTTTAGACCCACTTTCCTTTTACATGCTTCCTTTGGGCAACATAATCCGAAAGCATCGTATTAGTTTTCATTGTTAGGCTGATGACACACAGTTCTACATCTCAGCAAAACCAGATGAGAAAAACGAGCTTGCTAAAGTTGAGCAATGCGTAAAGGATATAAGAGACTGGATGCTAATTAACTTTCTTCTGCTTAATCCTGATAAGACAGACATTCTAATCATAGGACCACATGCAGCTAGAAGCAAGATATCAGCACTGTAACTTTAGATGGCCTTTCTGTTCTATCTAGTGCAACAGTAAAATACCTCGGTATGATTATACATTCTACTCTTTCATTTGAAGCTCATGTAGATCATATGACCAGGATAGCATTCTTTCACCTCAGAAATATTGCCAAGTTAAGGAATATATTGTCACTAAACGATGCAGAAAAACTAGTTCATGCTTTTATCACCTCTAGGTTGTACTATTGCAATGCTTTACTGTCTGGTTGTTCAACTATGTGTATAAACAAGCTTCAGCTACATTCGCCTTATATGTGACTGTGACCAGACCTAACTGTTATCTCTCATCTTCTGCTCTCCCCTAGCCTGTTCTCGCCCCCCCCCTCTCTCTTTCCCTCTCTCTGTCGAGCTACACATGTTCCTGAGCTGCCAGCGATCCAGACCCCCTTTGCTCTCTGGACATGTCTGACTCATTCTGGTGCCCAGCTTCTGGCTGGAGATCTCATCACATGGACGAGTGTCTCTTTGGGATGTGTCTGGTGTCTGGGGAAGGTTTCACTCTACCATGAAGATGGTTCTGGCCTCGACTGATGTTGACAGCTGTTTCTCTGAGGACTTGACTTGGCTAACGTCGCTCGATACTTCAGGACTGGAATTTCCTACAAGTCTACCTGAGCCTCCAATAACTACCTGGAATCCATATTAACATCACTTGATATACTGAACTGGCTGCCACCTAACACACAGTATGAATGCAGATAAATTCCTGCTTTCAGGTTCACCCAAATGTGTATGGGTTCCATGTTGAGTCCGGTTCCTCTCAAGGTTCCTTCTTATTGCCATCTCAGGGAGTTTTTCCTTGCGACTGTCACCCTCGGCTTGCTCATCAGGAACTATCTGACCATGTTGATTCATACACATTCACATTCCATGCAAACTTAAATAACTACTTTGATTGTGTAAAGCTGCTTGCGACAATGACGATTTTTAAAGAATTATACGAATAAAATTGAATTGAATTGATTAGATTTTAATTAGTTAAAACCATGCATGCTTTATTCCCATGACTCAACAAAAATTGTTGTTACTGAGATTTGATGAAGTACCATTAGTTTCTGAAACCTTCTGTCCTCCGATTGGTCGACTCGGCTCATTCTTCAGCCAGGGCACCGAACCTGATGGGTCTTCACATGTTTGAGCAGCGAGGTTACACTTTTTACCATTAGGACAACAGTGAATATGGTCCTCACAACACACCGCCTGTAAAATACAAACATTTTTAATGAATTATAGTTGAGCTATTAGTGATGCATGACTTGGATATTTTTGCAAACATACACCTACAGAAATTATATTTTCCAATACGTTTTCTACCCTATTTAAGATAAAACCAAAAAAAAAAATCATGTGCTTTGAAAGAAATCACAAGCAAAAGTCTGGGTTCATCTTTCTAATAAATGGTCTGTGAACAAAAGATGAATAGAATATTTACAATGTGTATTGATCAAAATCAATATGACGAACAGAAAACACAAATTTGAAGTTGTTCAAATGACTATACTTTACTGGGCTATGGACTGAAATACAAATGAGAAGCCTAGAGTTATATCAACGACTGGAATACAGACACATTTCTATCAGCCTAGCAGAATACAAGTGAAAGATGACAGGCTAATATGTATATCTAAATCATTCTATTGTAATCCCTCAGTTCCGAAATCATTCAAGCGCATTGAAGCCATGGAAACTACATTGAAGAAGCGGTAGCATTTGACTTCATCTGACCTTCCACCTCACCTGCCCCTGCAGGTTCTTCGTTGTGGAGAAAAAGGGTGGGGGGCTCTGACCATGTATTGATTACAGAGGGCTTAATGCGGTAACTGTCAAGTATCGTTACCCTCTTCCTCTGGTTCCATCTGTCCTCGAGCAGCTCTGTGAGGCCAAGATATTTACTAAACTGGATCTAAGAAGCATCAAAGAGGGAAATGAGTGGAAAACTGCCTTCATCTCCACTAGAGTGCACTATGAGTACTTGGTTATGCCATATGGCCTGGCTAATGCTCCAGCAGTCTTCCAATCAATTAAATTTTCAGAGACCTGCTTAACCAGTGTGTGGTTGCTTATATAGGCGACACATTTTTAATGTGAAAACAGGTTTGTCACACTTACTCCAACAGCACCTATATGTTAAAGGTGAGAAATGCTAATTCCACACCAGAACCACCACGTTTCGAGGTTACATCATCAGCCAAAAAAGGGTCGCAGTGTATCAAATAAAGGTCAAAGCTACAGCACTATAGTAGCACTCCTCACTGCTCTTCTCAATGGTAACCGAAAGGAATTAGTATGGAACGACAATGCGCAATCTGCTTTTGACAACCTTAAGACCAATTTCACTACATCCCCAATCCTCAAGCATCCAGACCCAGACTCTCTGTTCATCATTAAAGTTTGTGCGTCCAATTGCAGCATAGGAGCAGTTCTTTCACACCGTTATGGCACCCCAGATAAACTCTACCCATGCGCCTTCTTCTCTAGGAAGCTAACACCGACAGAAGCACATTACGATGTGGGAAAAAAGGAACTATTATCCATCAAGGCAGCATTCGAAAAATGGAGGCACTGGTTGGAGGGGGCCAAGTATCCCTTGCAGTGCATGTTCCATTGTTAGCTTGTCTCCTGTGCACGACCTATATTTCGAAGTTTCTTGACCATGCTTTTGGATTACCGATTTCTGACTTTGCCCAGACATTGACTTTTGGTTGTGTTTTTGTTATTGCTTGTCTTGTGACTGGATTAATAAAACCCTGCCCATGCATTTTAACTCGCCTCTGGTGATGGATCCATTACAACTATACAGCTTATGGCACATAATGGGAAAATAACATAAATGTAACAATTTCAGTAATTATTAATATTATCCTTTAATTGATTAATTATACATAAAAATTTTAAATTTACACTGAAATTCAATCGATGACAAACAGTTTTGCAATTATTTTGTAATTTAGTTTAAAAATAAATAAACAAAAAAACTACTTGTTAAGCAATGACTCTCTTGCATTGCCCCAGATTTTTTCTATTCCTCTTTTTGTCTGTTAGGTATATAGCATTGATAAAAGTCTGAGTATATAAAGGAAGTGTTAGCAATTTGACTAATTTAAGAACAGTTTAAATATTAGCATTAATAAAGCCTACTGAAAGACACTTTTACCTCAGGCAGAGGACAGCAGGCCCACTCCCCCTCTTCAGTCTTACAGCATGTGCTTCCATCAGGACAAGACATAGTGTCGTCACACTGAACATCAGAACCTGAACACACAGAGCAAGAGGATTAAGATTCTGGAAAAGATAGTAGAAGAGCAGCTATGCGCCAATCTACATTGAAATAGCATACACGAACTGTATCAGTCAGGATTTAGGCCTCATCACAGCACAGGGACAGCACTCGTTAAAGTAGTAAATGACCTCCTGTTGGCCTCTGATCAGGGTTTCGTCACTATACTTGTTACTTGACCATAGTGCAGCATTTGACACCATTGATCATAGTATTCTCCTTTACAGATTAGAAAATGTAGTAGGAATTAAGGGAATGGCCCTCTCCTGGCTCAGATCCCATTTGACTGATCGTTATCAGTATGTAAATTTAAATGGTGATTATTCTGCATGTTCTCTAGGGGAGTTTGGTGTTCCACAGGATTCAGTTTTAGGCCCACTGCTTTTTTCCCTTTACATGCTTCCTTTGGGCAACATAATCCGTAAGCATGGTATTAGTTTTCATTGTTATGCTGATGACACACAGTTATACATCTCAGCAAAACCAGATGAGAAAAACCAGCTTGCTAAAGTTGAGCAATGCGTAAAAGATATAAGAGAGTGGATGATAATTAACTTCCTTCTGCTTAATCCTGATAAGACAGACATTCTAGTCATAGGACCACATGCAGCTAGAACCAAGATATCAGCACTGTAACTTTAGATGGCCTTTCTGTTCTATCTAGTGCAACAGTAAAAGACCTTGGTATGATTATACATTCTACTCTTTCATTTGAAGCTCATGTAGATTATATGACCAGGATAGCATTCTTTCACCTCAGAAATATTGCCAGGTTAAGGAATACATTGTCAATAAACGATGCAGAAAAACTACTTCATGCTTTTATCACCTCTATGTTGGACTATTGTAACGCCTTACTGTCTGGTTGTTCAACTATGTGCATAAACAAGCTTCAGTTAGTTCATAATGCAGCAGCGAGAGTCCTGACTAGAACCAGAAGATACGAGCACATCACCCCTATCTTATCTACACTGCATTGGCTCTCTGTAAAATTTGGCATTGATTTTAAAATACTACTTTTGACATATAAAGCTTTAAATGGTCTTGTGCCACAATATGTGAGTGCACTGCTAGTGTCTTACAATCCATCATGCCTACTTCAATCAAAGGATGCAGGCTGCTTGTCAGTACCGTGTATTATGAAAACTACAGCAGGGGGCAGAGCTTTTTCTTACAAAGCCCCAAAGTTATGGAATAGCTTTCCAAAAATTGTTCGGGACTCGGACACAGTCTCAATGTTTAAGTCTAGGCCAAAAACATATTTATTTAGCCAAGCATTTTTGTAAATAGATTTGCCTTAGGTAAAGGAGCAGATCTGGGGGACTCATGGACGTAAAGTATTCTGGTGAACTGCTATGTTTAGATGCTGTCTTCCCCACTCTCATTGTTCACTCAGGTTTGTTGACGGTGTGGTGATTGGTTGCTTTACATCTCAGGGAGCCCTCATGTCTGTGTTTCCTTCTGGCTCTCCCTTTTAGTTATGCTGTTATAGTTAGTCCTGCCAGAGTCCCTGCTTGCCCTCTACAATAAATATACATTCGCCTTATAAATTATGTGACTGTGACCAGACCTAACTGTTATCTCTCATCTTCTGCTCTCCCCTCGCCTGTTCCCCCCCCCCCCCTCTCTCTCTTTCACTGGCAGCTCAGGAACACCATGTGTAGCTCGACAGAGAGAGGGATTCAGACCCCCTTTGCCCCTTTGGATGTCTGACTCATTCTGGTGCCCAGCTTCTGGCTAGAGACCTCATCACATGGACAAGTGTCTCTTTGAGTTGCATCTGTCTGGGGAAGGTTCCACTCTACCATGAAGATGGTTCTGGCCTCGACTGATGTTGACAGCTGTTTCTCTGAGGACTTGACTTGGCTACAGTCGCTCAATAGTTCAGGACTAGAATTTCCTACAAGTCTACCTGAGCCTCCAATAACTACGTGGACTCCATATTAACATCAACTGTTATACTGAACTGGCTGCCACCTAACACACAGTATGAATGCAGATAAATTCCTGCTTTCAGGTTCACCCAAATGTGTATGGGTTCCATGTTGAGTCCGGTTCCTCTCAAGGTTCCTTCTTATTGCCATCTCAGGGAGTTTTTCCTTGCGACTGTCGCCCTCGGCTTGCTCATCAGGTACTATCTGACCATTTTGACTCATACACATTCACATTCCATACAAACTTAAATAACTATTTTGATTGTGTAAAGCTGCTTGCGACAATGACAATTTTTAAAAGAATTATACAAATAAAATTGAATTGATTAGTTTTTAATTCATTAAAACCATGCATTCTTTATTCCCATGACTCAACAAAAATAGTTGTTACTGATATTTGATGAAGTACCCTTAGTTTGTGAAACCTTCTGTCCTCCGATTGGTCGACTCGGCTCATTCCTCAGCCAGGGCACCGAACCTGATGGGTCTTCACATGTTTGAGCAGCGAGGTTACACTTTTTACCTTTAGGACAGCAGTGAATATGGTCCTCACAACACACTGCCTGTAAAATACAACAATTTTAATGAATCATTGTTGAGCTATTAGTGATGCGTGACTTGGATATTTTTGCAAACATACACCTACAGAAATTATGTTTTCCAATATGTTTTCTACACTGTTTAAGTAAAAACCAAAAAAAAAAAATCATGTTCTTTGAAAGAAATTATAAGCAAAAGTCTTGGTTCATTTTTGGACTGTACTTTATTGCGCTGTGGACCGAAATACAAGTGAGAAGCCTAGAGTTATATCAAGGACTGGAATACAGACACATTTCTATCAGCCTCGCAGAATACAAGTGAAAGACGACGGGGTAATATGAATATCTAAATCATACTATTGTAACCCCTCAGTTCCGGAATCATGGAAACTACATTAAAGAAGCGGTAGCATCTGGCTTCATCTGACCTTCCACCTCACTTGCCCCTGCAGGTTTCTTCTATGTGGAATAAAAAGGTGAAGGGGGGGGCTCTGACCATGTTTTCGTTAAAGAGGGCTTAATGCTGTAACTGTCAAGTATCGTTACCCTTTTCCTCTGGTTCCATCTGCCCCCGAGCAGCTCTGTGAGGCCAAGATATTTACTGAACTCGATCTAAGAAGTGCCTACAACTTAATCAGGATCAAAGAGGGAAATGAGTGGAAAACTGCCTTCATCACCACTAGAGTGCACTATGAGTAGTTGGTTATGCCATACAACATCTTCATATACTCCCAGTCAAGAGAACAACACATTTTTAATGTGAAAACAGGTTTGTCACGCTTACTCCAACAGCACCTATCTGTTAAAGGTGAGAAATGGCAATTCGACGTTACATCATCACCCAAAAAGGGGTCAAAGTGGATCAAGTCAAGGTCAAAGCTACAGCACTATAGTAGCACCCTCACTGCTCTTCTCAATTAGTATGGAACGACAATGCGCAATCTGCTTTTGACAACCTTAAGACCAATTTCACTACATCCCCCATCCTCAAGCATCCAGACCCAGACTCTCTGTTTATCATTAAAGTTTGTGCGTCCAATTGCAGCATAGGAGCAGTTCTTTCACACCGTTATGGCACCCCAGATAAACTCTACCCATGCGCCTTCTTCTCTAGGAAGCTAACACCGACAGAAGCACATTACGATGTGGGAATAAAGGAACTATTATCCATCAAGGCAGCATTAGAAAAATGGAGGCACTGGTTGGAGGAGGCCAAGTATCCCTTGCAGTGCATGTTCCATTGTTAGCTTGTCTCCTGTGCACGACCTACATTTCTAAGTTTCTTGACCATGCTTTTGGATTACCGATTTCTGACTTTGCCCAGACATTGACTTTTGGTTGTGTTTTTGTTATTGCTTGCCTTGTGACTGGATTAATAAAACCCTGCCCATGCATTTTAACTCGCCTATGGTGATGGATCCATTACAACTATACAGCTTATGGCACATAATGGGAAAATAACATGAAGGTAACAATTTCAGTAATTATTAATATTATCCTTTAATTGATTAATTATACATACAATTTTTTAATTTACACTGAAACTCAATCAATGACAAACAGTTTTGCAATTATTTTGTAATTTAGTTTACAAATAAATAAACAAAAAAACTACTTGTTGAGCAATGACTCTCTTGCATTGCCCCAGATTTTTTCTTTTCCTCTTTTTGTCTCTTAGGTATATAGCATTGATAAAAGTCTGAGTATATAAAGGAAGTGTTAGCAATTTGACTACTTTAAGAACAGTTTAAATATTAGCGTTAATAAAACCTACTGAAAGACACTTTTACCTCAGGCAGAGGACAGCAGGCCCACTCCCCCTCTTCAGTCTTACAGCATGTGCTTCCATCAGGACAAGACATAGTGTCGTCACACTGAACATCAGAACCTGAACACACAGAGCAATAGGATGAGATTTAAATCAGTTAAAACCATGCATGATTTATTCCCATAACTCAACAAAAATTGTTGTTACTGATATTTGATGAAGTACCCTTATTTTCTGAAACCTTCTGTCCTCCGATTGGTCGACTCGGCTCATTCCTCAGCCAGGGCACTGAACCTGATGGGTCTTCACATGTTTGAGCAGCGAGGTTACACTTTTTACCTTTAGGACAGCAGTGAATATGGTCCTCACAACACACTGCCTGTGAAAATACAACAATGTTTAATGAATTATAGCGGAGCTATTAGTGATGCGTGACTTGGCCAAACATACACCTACAGAAATTATGTTTTCCAGAACGTTTTCTACCTTGTTTGAGTAAAAACCAAAAAAAAATCATGTTCTTTGAAAGAAATTATAAGCAAAAGTCTGGGTTCATCTTTCTAATAAATGGTCTGTGAACAAAAGATGAATGGAGTATTTACAATGTGTATTGATTATAATCAATATGATGAACAGAAAACACAAAGTTGAAGTTGTTCAAATGACTATAATTTACTGGGCTGTGGACCGAAATATAAGTGAGAAGCCTAGAGTTAAATCAACGACTGGAATCCAGACACATTTCTATCAGCCTAGCAGAATACGAGTGAAGGACAACAAGGTACTTTGAATATCATACTACACAGTGTAGTAACATAGCTATTAATATTATCCCTAAATTGATTAATTATACATAAAATTGCTTAATTTGACACTGAAATGTAATCAATAACAAACAGTTTTGCAATTATTTTGTAATTTACATTACAAATAAATTAACAAAAAAGCTGTACTTGGAGACCAAAGACTCTCTTGCATTGACCCAGATTTTTTCTTTAGCTGTTTTTTCTCTTTTTATTTTTCCCATAAAAGTCTCAGTAGCATAGTGAATGGCCTGCCTGTACTCCTGTTTGTGATCCAGTTAGCTATTTATCACTGATAATAGTCTGAGTATATAGAGGAAGTTTTAGCAATTAGTCTACTTAAAGAACAGTTTTAAAATTAGCGTTAATAAAGCCTACTGAAAAACACTTTTACCTCAGGCAGAGGACAGCAGGCCCACTCCCCCTCTTCAGTCTTACAGCATGTGCTTCCATCAGGACAAGACATAGTGTCGTCACACTGAACATCAGAACCTGAACACACAGAGCAAGAGGATTAAGATCAGTCAGGATTTAGGCCTCATCACAGCACAGAGACAGCACTCGTTAAAGTAGTAAATGATCTCCTGTTAGCCTCTGATCAGGGTTTCGTCACTATACTTGTTACTTGACCATAGTGCAGCATGACACCATTGATCATAGTATTCTCCTTCAAAGATTAGAAAATGTTGTAGGAATTAAGGGAATGGCCCTCTCCTGGCTCAGATCCCATTTGACTGATCGTTATCAGAATCTAGATTTAAATGGTGATTATTCTGCATGTTCTCTAGGGGAGTTTGGTGTTCCACAGGGTCCAGTTTCAGGCCCACTGCTTTTTTCCCTTTACATGCTTCCTTTGGGCAACATAATCCATAAGGATGGTTTTCATTGTTATGCTGATGACACACAGTTATACATCTCAGCAAAACCAGATGAGAAAAACCAGCTTGCTAAAGTCGAGCAATGCGTAAAGGATATAAGAGACTGGACGCTGATTAACTTCCTCCTGCTTAATCCTGATAAGACAGACGTTCTAGTCATAGGACCACATGCAGCTAGAAGCAAGATTTTAGATCACACTGTAACTTTAGATGGCCTTTCTGTTCTATCTAGTGCAACAGTAAAATACCTCGGTGTGATTATAGATTCTACTCTTTCATTTGAAGCTCATGCAGATGATATCACTAGGATAGCATTCTTTCACCTCAGAAATATTACCAAGTTAAGGCATATACACACGTGGACAAAATTGTTGGTACCCTTCGGTCAATGAAAGAAAAACTCACAATGGTCACATAAATAAATTTACTCTGACAAAAGTAATAATAAATAAGAATTCTATGCATGTTAACCAGTGAAAGTCAGACATTGCTTTTCAACCATGCTTCAACGGAATTATATAAAAAAATTAACTCATGGAACAGGCCTGGACAAAAATGATGGTACCCCTAGAAAATACTGAAAATAATGTGACCAAAGGGACATGTTAATTCAAGGTGTGTCCACTAATTAGCATCACAGGTGTCTACAATCTTGTAATCAGTCAGTGGGCCTATATATAGGGCTCCAGGTAGTCACTGTGTTGTTTGGTGACATGGTATGTACCACACTTAACATGGACCAGAGGAAGCGAAGGAAAGAGTTGTCTCAGGAGATTCGAAAGAAAATTATAGACAAGCATGTTAAAGGTAAAGGCTATAAGACCATTTCCAAGCAGCTAGATGTTCCTGTGACTACAGTTGCACATATTATTCAGAAATTTAAGATCCATGGGACTGTAGCCAACCTCCCTGGACGTGGCCGCACGAGGAAAATTCATGACAAATCAAAGAGACGGATAATCCGAATGGTAACAAAAGAGCCCAGAAAGACTTCTAAAGAGATCCAAGGTGAACTTCATGCTCAAGGAACATCAGTGTCAGATCGCACCATCCGTCATTGTTTGAGCCAAAGTGGACTACATGGGAGACAACCAAGGAGGACACCATTGTTGAAAACAAATTAAAAAAAAAGCCAGACTGGAATATGCCAAACTACATGTTGACAAGCCACAAAGCTTCTGGGAGAATGTCCTATGGACAGATGAGACAACAATGGAACTTTTTGCCAAGGCACATCAGCTCTATGTTCACAGACGGAAAAATGAAGCATATGAAGAAAAGAACACTGTCCCTACTGTGAAACATGGAGGAGGCTCTGTTAAGTTCTGGGGCTGCTTTGCTGCATCTGGCACAGGGGGTCTTTAATCTGTGCAGGGTACAATGTAATCTCAAGACTATCAAGGGATTCTAGAGAGAAATGTGCTGGCCAGTGTCAGAAAGCTGGGTCTCAGTCGCAGGTCATGGGTCTTGCAACAGGACAATGACCCAAAACACACAGCTAAAAACACCCAAGAATGGCTAAGAGGAAAACATTGGACTATTCTAAAGTGGCCTTCTATGAGCCCTGACCTCAATCCTATTGAGCATCTTTGGAAGGAGCTGAAATATGCTGTCTGGAAAAGGCACCCTTCAAACCGGAAACAACTGGAGCAGCTTGCTCATGAGGAGTGGGCCAAAATACCTGCAGAGAGGTGCAGAAGTCTCACTGACAGTTACAGAAATCGTTTGATTGCAGTGATTGCCTCAAAAGGTTGTGCAACAAACTATTAAGTTAGGGGTGCCATCATTTTTGTCCAGGCCTGTTCCATGAGTTCATTCTTTTTTTTTTTTTTTAGAATTCCGTTGAAGCATGGTTGAAAAGCAATGTCTGACTTTCATTGGTTAACATTCATAGAATTCTTATTTATTATTACTTTTGTCAGATTAAAGTTATTTATGTGACCATTGTGAGTTTTTCTTTCATTGACCGAAGGGTACCAACAATTTTGTCAACGTGTGTATTGTCACTAAACGATGCAGAAAAACTAGTTCATGCTTTTATCACCTCTAGGCTGGACTATTGTAACGCCTTACTGTCTGGTTGTTCAATTAGGTGTATAAACAAGCTTCAATTAGTTCAGAATGCAGCAGCGGGAGTCCTCACTAAAACCAGAAGATACGAGCACATCACCCCTATCTTATCTTCACTTCATTGGCTCCCTGTGAACTTTCGCATTGATTGTAAAATACTACTTTTGACATATAAAGCTTTAAATGGTCTCGTGCCACAATATCTGAGTGCACTGCTAGTGTCTTACGATCCGCCACACCTACTTCCATCAAAGGAGGCAGGCTGCTTGTCAGTACCGTGTATTATTAAAACTACAGCAGGGGACGGAGCTTTTTCTTATAGAGCCCCAAAGTTATGGAATAGCTTTCCAAATATTGTTCGGGACTCAGACAAAGTCTCAGTGTTTAAGTCTAGGCTAAAAACCTATTTATTTAGCCAAGCATTTTTGTAAATAGATTAACCTTAGGTAAAGGAGCAGATCTGGGGGACTCATGGACGTAGAGTATTCTGGTGAACTGCTATGTTTAGATTCTGTCTTCCCCACTCTCATTGATCACTCAGGTTTGTTGATAGTGAAGTGATTGGTTGCTTTACATCTCAGGGAGCCCTCATGTCTGTGTTTCCTTCTGGCTCTCCCTTTTAGTTATGCTGTTATAGTTAAATTATAGTTATATTATAGTTAACCCCCCCCTCTCTCTCTTTCCCTCTCTCTGTCGAGCTACACATGTCGTTCCTGAGCTGCCAGCGATCCAGACCCCCTTTGCCCTCTGGACATGTCTGACTCATTCTGGTGCCCAGCTTCTGGCTAGAGATCTCATCACATGGACGAGTGTCTCTTTGGGATGCGTCTGGTGTCTGGGGAAGGTTCCACTCTACCATGAAGATGGTTCTGGCCTCGACTGATGTTGACAGCTGTTTCTCTGAGGACTTGACTTGGCTACAGTCGCTCGATAGTTCAGGACTGGAATTTCCTACAAGTCTACCTGAACCTCCAATAACTACTTGGACTCCATATTAACATCACTTGTTATACTGAACAGGCTGTCACCTAACACACAGTATGAATGCAGATAAATTCCTGCATTCAGGTTCACCCAAATGTGGATGGGTTCCATGTAGAGTCCGGTTCCTCTCAAGGTTCCTTCTTATTGCCATCTCAGGGAGTTTTTCCATGCCTTTGTCGCCCTCGGCTTGCTCATCAGGTACTATCTGACCATTGTGACAATGACAATTTTTAAAAGAATTATACGAATAAAATTGAATTGAATTGATTAGATTTTAATTACTTAAAACCATGCATGATTTATTCCCACGACTCAACAAAAATTGTTGTTACTGATATTTGATGAAGTACCCTTAGTTTCTGAAACCTTCTGTCCTCCGATTGGTCGACTCGGCTCCTTCCTCAGCCAGGGCACCGAACCTGATGGGTCTTCACATGTTTCAGCAGCGAGGTTACATTTTTTACCTTTAGGACAGCAGTGAATATGGTCCTCACAACACACCGCCTGTGAAAATACAACAATGTTTAATTAATTGTAGCTGAGCTATTAGTGATGCGTGACTTGGATATTTTTTTATGCTTGCAAACATAAACCTAAAGAAATGATGTTTTCCAATACATTTTCTACCCTATTTAAGTAAAAGCTAATTTTTAAAAAATTATTCTTTATTTTACTGATGAACATGTACTGTAAGTGTTAGTGTGAAGTGTAAGCAGATTGCATATGTACTGAGGTAGTTTACTCATTAAAGCCTTTGCAATAAATAGTAGGCAGTGAGATTTCCTTCTAAGGTGCAATGATGTCCATTGCACCATGTCATATAGATTACAGTGATGTGTTCTTGCTGCTGCACCAGTTACAAATCTCAAAGCAGAATGATAGACAACATCCAGCTTTTTTAGATGGAATGAAGATGCATGCATATATATTATGCCACCATAATCTAATACTGAGAGAAAAGTGCTCAGTACTAAACGCTTTCTGGCAGTGAAGGGAAAGCATTTTTTTAAACGCTAAAAAAAAACTAATTTAGGACGAAGCTTTCTCCATATACTTTCTATATGAGTTCCAAATGACAACTTGTCATCAAACCAGTAAAAATCATGAATTTTGTTTTTTTGGCATTTAACACCAGTTTTAATTTAAGAAGGGTCAACTGTAAAGAGTTGAAAGCATGCTGTAAGGAATAAATTGCTTCTTGCAATGATGATGCAGTCGTATAAAGAATTGTGTCGTCAGCATATAAATGGGTTTTTGCTGGGTCTAAACCCATGCACATATTATTTATGTAAATGGAGAATAAAAAAGGCCCCAAAATTGAACCTTGGGGCACTCCAGTTTTTACTGTAAGTAACATGGATCTAAAATCTTCTATATCTAAAGTTCTTCCAATTAAATAATTGGAGAACGAGTCCAGAACAGTGCTACCAAAGGCTATAGCCTGTAAACTTTGTAAAAGAAGACCATGGTCAACAGTATCAAATGCTTTTGTTAAATCTATAAATAGTGCAGCACATGATTTTTTGTTGTCCAAAGCAGTGATTATATCATTTGTAACAGAAGTTACTGCAGTTATTGTACTATGGCCTTGTCTAAAAAAATAAATCATGTGCTTTGAAAGAAATTATAAGCAAACGTCTGGGTTCATCTTTCTAATAAATTGTCTGTGAACAAAAGATGAATGGAGTATTTATATTGTGTATTGATCATAATCGATATGATGAACAGAAAACACAAAGTTGAAATTGTTCAAATGACTATAATTTACTGGGCTGTGGAACGAAATACAAGTGAGAAGCATAGAGTTAAATCAACGACTGGAATACAGACACATTTCTATCAGCCTAGCAGAATACAAGTGAAGGACAACAAGGTCATTTGAATATCTAATCACACTATACAGAATAGTAACACAGCTAACGACACATGATGGGAAAATAACATAAAAGTAAAAATTTCATTAATTATTAATATTATCCCTAAATGTATTAATTAAACATAAAATTATTTAAATTGACACGAAAATTCTATTATTTTGTAATTTACTTCACAAATAAATTGATAAAAAATCTGTACTTGGTGAGGAAAGACTCTCTTACATTGACCCAGATTTTTTCTTTTGCTATTTTGTCACTTTTTATTTTTCCCATAAAAGACTCAGTAGCATAGTGAATGGCCTGCCTGTACTCCTGTTTGTGATCCAGTTAGCTGTTTAGCATTGATAATAGTCTGAGTATATAAAGTTAGTGTTAGCAATCTGAATACTTAAAGAACAATTTTAATATTAGAGTTAATAAAGCCTACTGAAAGAGACTTTTACCTCAGGCAGAGGACAGCAGGCCCACTCCCCCTCTTCAGTCTTACAGCATGTGCTCCCATCAGGACAAGACATAGTGTCGTCACACTGAACATCAGAACCTGAACACACAGTGCAATAGGATGAGATTTTAATTAGTATGAATGCTTTGTTCCCATAACTCAACAAAAAATTGTTGTTAAAGATATTTGATGAAGTACCCTTATTTTCTGGAACCTTCTGTCCTCCGATTGGTCGACTCGGCTCCTTCCTCAGCCAGGGCACCGAACCTGATGGGTCTTCACATGTTTCAGCAGCGAGGTTACACTTTTTACCTTTAGAACAGCAGTGAATATGGTCCTCACAACACACCGCCTGTAAAGAAACAACATTAAACAATTAAATAAACAATCATTTAATTATCTGCCAGTATTGCTATGTGGCTCAGACTGATTTTGACCCAAAGCTAACCTTGTTCATATTTTTTATTAACATTTAACACATTACCATATTATCATATCTTATTTCTATTTTCGTGCACTGTTTTATATCAATTACACATTCTCTATACCACTTATCCCGTACTGAGTCATGGGTGCCTGGAGCCTATACCAGGGAACTTGGGGCACGAGGCTGGGCACACCCTGGGAAGGGTGCCAATCCATTGCTGGCCACACATTCTCACACACAGCCCTACTATAGGCAATTTGGAAATACCAATTAGTCTAATATGCATGTCTTTGGACTGTGGGAGGAAACCAGAGTACCCAGAGGAAACCCACCAAACTCTGCCCTGGAGGTGCGAGGCCACAGTACTAACCACTACACCACTGTGAAATCTTGCCTCCCTTGCTTTGTATTAGTTTATCTTTATTGTATTTAATCTAGTGTTATGTTGTCTTGTTGTATCTGGTCCGTCTGGTAGGTTTTAATTGTATTGTATTGTACTTTTTATAATAAACGTTGAAATCTGCATACGGATGCGCTTATTATTATTATTATTATTATTATTATTATTATTATTATTGTTATTGACTGATTTAGAACTTTTAGGACTTTTTACAATATTGTTTTCCAAAATATCAACTCTCACTCTTGTATCAACTCACTGTCTTGTTTTGTACTGAACTTACAACCAATTCAAACTATTCAGCACCTTGCAAAAGTATTCAACCCTTCCTTAAAAGTCTTCGCCTGAATTACAAATGACACATTCCCGATATGTTCTTAAAGTAAGCCTTCAATGGTTATTGGTTAATAAATTAATTCTTATACTAATCAAGTAAAAATGTTGCCTACATGTTGGTGTGTGTATCTACCAGCTGTACATACCATTGTTTGCGATTTTCATAATTCTTTCTAAACAATTTCGCAATCATTCTTTTGTTATTATTTTTACCCTCATAAATTCATTGTAAATATGTTTTATACTGACACTGAGATTTAATAATGAACAAATAGCTAAACAGTGCTAAAAACACAACAATTTAAGTCCCGCCTTCATCCTCTAGATTTCTAACCAATCAAAGATGAGGATAAATTCATATAACCTATTATTTTTACACAAGCTTTACATAACACAAGTTTTTTTTTTCTTATATGATTTTTTCTCATTAGGTCTCTTATTTACCCCTTTGGAAGTTTCTTCAGGATCAATAAGGTACATCTATCTATCTATCTATCTGTCTGTCTGTCTGTCTGTCTGTCTGTCTGTCTGTCTGTCTGTCTGTCTGTCTGTGACTTTGTGTTGAATACTTATACAAATTTGGGATTTTTTTTTTTTTTTTACTTTTTAAAATCAAATGGGTATTTCCACGGGTACGAGACGTTTGCAGCAAAAATATGGTCAAGAAAAAAATAGTTTTAATTATCATTTGTTATTCAGGCAAATCTCATACATTTCAGGGGATTTTTAATAATTTTGTAAGCCACTATATACACTATGTGAGCCAAATAATATGTATTTTGCTTCTACTCCAACACAATGTACTAAAAGGAATTTTACCTGAAGCAGAGGGCAGCAGCCCCATCCTCCCTTTCCATCTTTACAGCATGTGTTTCCCTCAGGACAAGCCACAGTGTCGTCGCAGGGAACTTCAGAGTCTAAACACACATCATACATGGGAGACATGATATGTTTCTTTCCCTTTTAAACAGAGCAAATAATACGAGGGCGGTGGGGGGGGGGGGGGGGGGATGGGGGGTTGGCGGGGGTATACTCCCCTGCTACACTATTGCACTTATTTCGGTGTTTCACTAGTGCTTGGACACCATCAAGGTAAACAGTTTTCTCACTATGCTCGAGACTTCCTTCTTCACGTCTAAAATGCTGAACTTACAGGAACTCCTTTAATGGCTCAAACATGTATAAATGGCTTGGAGCGAGGTCAGGACTATACAAGGGATGTGGCAATAACACCCCGCCAGGTTCCTGTAATGTGCACATGTTGTAGGTGAATGATTGTGTGTACAGTTCCCACAGACTGATGCATTTGTTCAAGTCAAGCTGATGAAAAGTTATCTATTGGCTTTTAAAAGATCAAGCGTTCCACTCTCCATGAATGTTCATGGGAACGATTGTATTAGGCTCCGAGGTCCTTGGCCAGGATTGTCATTCACAATCAGTTACATACAGCCCTCTTTTAAAGGTCTTTAAGAACATAAATGGAAAACATAGATGGAACATAGGCTAACATAGGTTAGCACTATTGCAATACACCTCCATGGTCCGGGTTCGGTTCCCACCTGGGGCCTGTGTACATGGAATTTGCATGTTCTTTCTGTGCTTGGTGGGTTTCCTCCGGGGACTCCAGTTTCCTCCCACAGTCCAAAGATTAAGATGCAGATTAGGCTAATTGCTGTTCCCAAATTGCCCATAGTGTGTGAATGATGGTGGGAGTGTGTGTACTGTATGTGTGAGTGTGCCCTGCGATGGATTGGCACTCCATCCAGGGATAGGCTCCACGCCCCCCAAAAGATGAGCGATATAGACGATGAGTAAGTGAGTGAGAACATAATGATGCTTGCGGCTTAATAATTATAACTTCATCTACAGAATCTCTACGTCCATTCTATTAGGCTAAAGATACCTCATTATTTTTTTAGGCTGCAAATAAAACAGGAAACAGCAATTTAGGGGTCCACGCACTATGGTAGTAAAAATGATCCCGTTTGTTTGGTTTCAGGCCAGAACAGGCCAGATTGCTTATACAGGGAACAAAAGAATCCAAACCCACAACAAGAGGAAGTAGCTGTGACAAGTCATTCATGATACTTTCAATTTGTGACATTCGTTACAAGGGAATGTAGTTGAGCAACTCTGCCATTGCTAAATAAAATTACCAAGAAATCGACATTGGAGATCGTTCTTGGAGTAACTGCTAGGACTCTAGCTGGGAAAAGATTTAGGACAATTCATTTAGAAAAGACAGAAGAGTATAAGGAATGACCTTTTCCACATCTTCACCTCAAATTGTTCCCCTGATAATTCCTTTCCAACAGCCAGTTCTCCCGCTATGATTGTAAGGACATTGATGGCACATGAGCTCTTATTTTAATAAGCTGTAACATTGTTAAGCTCTGTCTTTGATAATGAGGTAAAGGTGTCAGAACAAGTGACAGAACAACTCATTAACAGTTGTTGTTATGCAGCATGTTGTGTGCCAGGGCCTTACATGCGTGGTCCTCCCAGGCAGCCCTCTGTCGAGCAGGAAACTTGGCCCACATTGGAAATTCCTGATTGGTAGAAGACAGACACTTGGCACTTTTTACATCACAAACGCTGTCCTCGGGACAGCAGTGCACTTTATCATCACAGCACACGGCCTGGGAAGGAAACCAATCAATTAGTCCTGTAAGATTTTTACACAATTGTCATTTTATTTTCCAAATCTTACTACAAGTATATGAAAACATGGATCATGAGGTCCCTTAAAGATAGACTTGATTTGCTGTGATTAACCAGGTTAACCAGGGTGTGTTAGAGTAGCTGTGCAGAAGCAGGTTTAGCTAGCCATGTTTTAACAGTTTAGACGCTAGTATTCAAGTAGCATGATCAGTCCTCTGATCAGTCTCAGAGTTACAGTAATAATGGAGGGTTTGGTTTTCATGCTCTCAAATAAACAAGGTATTGATATATACTAGAAACTGCTACAGTAACAAATTAAATCGGATCAAAGAGGTAGGAGCTAGCTCTTCCTTGGGTTTCACACAATTTTAAGCAAATTAGCAATGTTTGAATGAGAAATTCCTCTGGATGTCTGTGACAGTTTCTGAAAACCGGTCTTAACTTACAGGTATCATTAAACAATCTTACCCTGGGCATTGGGCAACAACCCCATCCTCCATCTGCAGCCTCACAGCATGAGGTCTCCACCGGGCACTCAGACGTGCCATCAGCACACACAACCGCCCGGACCGGTTCTGTCAGTGAGAAAGAAGATAAGTTCAAGTCAAGTCAATTTTTTTTTATATAGCGCTTTTAACAATTGACATTGTCGCAAAGCAGCTTTACACAAGAAAAAGAAGATAAGTTCAGGACTAGCATGCAAGAGCATGTGCACATACTGAAAGAAGATTGAGAGATTACAAGGATGATGAAGCACGCAAGTCAAAGTCGCCTCTGATGATAATCTACAAGATCATTTCATCAGTATTTTTTCAGGTTAGGATTTGTCAAAACTGCATCCCTTACCCGTCTTTTTCACACAGGAAGTGCTGTCGGCGGTGCACTCTCGGTCATTCGGACAGCAGTGTTTCCCGTCTGAGCACGCGATACCCTGAGAAACACGAACCAACTTTATGTCCTGCTGTTTTATTACAATAACATCACGTACGTTTCTCTGTGTACAGTAACCTTTAATGTTATCGAACATCTGTGAAACAAGTTCCTTTTGTTAATTTTATGTTAAAGCAGCTGTTACATTCTCAATACTCTTTATCAACTCCTTTCCTCCGAGCCTCTGTGTTAACGTACCTGCGCTACAGGACAACAGCCGTACGTGTTCGACACCTTCAGACAGGAGAACTCCGCCGGGCAGAACGAGTTATCCGGGCAGACGGTGTCGTCCATGTTATTAGCGTCAGAGGAGCTGATCATCCTGAATGACTGGAGAAGTGACGAGACAAACTTGTGACGTGTACGATTGTGGATTTATACAGTGCAAGTAATATCTAACTGCAGGTTCACAAATCAAACCCTGTCCCGGACAAAGACTGAACTCAGCTTTAGCATTAGCATGAGCAAGAACGTAATGTCAGCTTTCATATGAGTTTTGTTGTTAAGATAAATATCATATTTGTAATTTCCTTCCTGATCAATAACGTATCTGTCTATCTATCTATCTATCTATCTATCTAATCACACAATATTTAGTGTAAGAAATTGTCATCTGGGCTAGTTACTTAGCTGGCTAAAGGTTAAGTTTTTTTTTTATGTTTATAGCTGTACTTTTATAAATTGCTCAATTATAAAATTTCAAACTGCCTCCACATGCTCCTGCTACAACAGTAACATTTGCTAACTTTGCTAGCTTAGTTACCTGCTAGCAATCTAGCCTGTATTTCCCACAGGTGTGTCTATTAAGTTGCTAAGGTAGTGCTACTGCTAACCTAGCTTAGCTGTGCTGAAGAAGGTTCTATGTTGAATGTACATATATAAATTTAGCAACAAATCTAAAGCTAGTAATTATAATAATAAAGCTCTCCAAAAGATCTACGAATTAGCAGTTGTTAGTCAGGATAGCTAATTGGCTAAAGCGTTTGTAAGAGCGCTAGTGTTAAGGTCACATGAGAGTACGGTATGTTAGTGAACTTTAATTACATATCAAAGCTTTAATTACAAAACCACATCATTCCTTTTTAGTGTGCGTCATGTGGCAAGTCACATGGCTGTACTTTTTCAAGGGTCGAGCTACTTCTCATTCATTGTTTCAGCTGGACACGGCTGCTCAGATACAAACTGCAAATTCTGCTTTCAGGAATGAATCAGGTGATGCATCGTGAAGCGAAACTCGCTAATGAAGAAGTAGAAGGCGTGAGATGTGCGCGAGTGGTTGAGCTGTGGTAACGGCCGCAGGTTATTTTCTCACTTTGTCAAGGTCGGACTTTCCTGAAGAAAATCTCTCGGCCCATGGGAGCGAGTGTGTAGCGTTTGTGCACCGGGATTCTTTCACCTCACACGACATGCCCTCGGGGCAGCAGTGCAAGTGGTCTTCACAGCACTCGGCCTGCACACGAACAATCACACACACAATCACATTCGCAATCATGCACTGTACACAATCTGTCAGTCCTGCTAAAGAAGGCGGAGCTTATTTGTCTGTCAGCCCTGGTGCAGGAGGCGTGGCCTGTGTACTCATCTACTCACCTGATGGAATGGACAGCAGTTGAATTCTCCAGACTGAATCTGGCAACATGTCTGCTCGTCCCCACAGCGCTGCTGATCAGGACACCTGGAACCGGCCACCAGGCTCAGCAAGAGCACGCCAGCTGTCAGCCTTAACATCTGCATAAAACCAAGATAAAAAGAAAAAAAAGAGAGAGATCAATTCAGCAAAAACTTTAAATAACCAGACATTGTTTAATAACAGGGAAAAAGCAAACCCTAGTCTGACTTAGCTTCGGTCGACTGAGTTGAGGGAACATGCAGGGAACGTCGAAACTAACACCAGCTTCTGCATTTATTGGATTCTCTTCCGTTTTTCATGGGTAGGGTTCATAAAAACCACTGAAGTTGGGCTGGGCAGGAAAGGAACGAGCGGTCAGAGCCGACTGAGTGGGAATGTAAGCTTTACAAAGCTGCATGAGAGCTGCACCACGTCCCACACACTCCCGAGGTAATCACCCTGGGATCACAGCACATATCGCTGTCTGCGTTCAAGCGTTACTCATTAGCAGCAACACGGTGCAGGTTCAAATCACACGTGAGGATCTCCTGCACTGTCCCGTCCGCCACACAGACAACAGCAGCAACGTTGTGGCTTGTTCTCCGACGATCATCACGCACAAGCTCCGAATGCTTTTGACACTTTTGGAGGCTCGTTGAAGGTCATCTTGATCTCTCGACGTTTTCCAGTGACGTTCTTCCGCTCTTGAAGCATGCGTGCCACTTTAAACACCTCGAAGGTCTCATTGCAGCATCACAGAAACAGGTCAGCTCCCCATGTACACGGACGATGCCTTAGTTATTATAGTTAGATATATTTAGGTGTAGTTAAATAAAAAAACAAACCAAGCCCTTGTTTCAATAATAAGGAAACCTCACAGAGTGAATGTCATGACCTTTATGAAGAGAAACACAACCGCTGTCATAACTGCCTTCACTTTTATTTATAGGACAGTTCCACTTCCCCTTTTTTTTTTTATCATAAAACAGACAGTCATGAGGACGGCACACACACAGAGGAACTGCACACACTCTTTCTACCTCACTTCTGCTTTGTGACTTTATTTCATCTATGTTCCAAATTTAATCAGCATTATTAAAAAAAATTCAAACTCAAACTTGATCTGTGACGTACTGTACACACGCATACACAGTGTAAAGTGCAGTGAAAGGCTGATACGACCGGTGGGGGTAGAATAGAAAGACAGAAAGATGGAAAGATTTAGAAAAATATAAAAATGTACAAAATAAGCATGGTGTGCAGAATGTGCGTTATAGTAAAATATGGCGGGTACAGTAGGTATGACAGGAGCGGTTTGGGTGGAACACGAGGTTTTATTGCGTGTGAAATTCCCTGGAAATTCCCTAACTGAGCTCTGTGAGGTTTTAGTGTGAAGGTAAAACAGTAGGAAAGTGCCAGAGCAATATGTCATGAGGAAGTGCTCGAGACTGATACACAGCATGTATGAATCTTTTTAGAAAAATTGTAAATCGCACTAAGCAGCTATTACTACTGCTGCTGCTGCTGCTATTAATATTTCATATGACGTCTTTCTCCTACACCAGGTCACAAACTGATAAAGAACTGCAAAACAAGTTAAAAGAAGAAGTAGAGACTAAAAAGTTTAAAAATGACTGATGATATGAGGGCAGACAGGAACAGCAAAGCCACGGCAAGTCAAATCAAACGGACATTACAGTGAGAACAGCTGTGGTACGTGATTAATCTGCCGGCTTATGAGCCTGCAGTAACACACACCGTGATCACCTTTAAGCGAGAGCTCCCGGACACCACCGTCTCTTCCCTGAGCTCCTGGTCTCCGTCTACAAGAGAGGATAGGTCAGCAGTTCATACTCAGCAGTGTGTGTGTGTGTGTGTGTGTGTGAGGTCTGTTATTTAAGCATTTGGACACTTGATGACTGTTGATGACAGCTGTTGTGAATCGGATAACATCAAAGTTTAACTTTCAGTTTGGAACTACTTTTCAACCGTGACGAGACGCGTGGGAGGGACGTCTTTTTCAACCATCATCAAGCGTCCAAATGTTTGCTGAGATTCTTTTCAGTCAATGACACAATTCATAGAGCTAGAACGAGCACTAAAAAAATTACAACATAAACACACACACACACACACACACACACACGGGATGTTGGAATCACCCCAGGACTTGTAGGTTCGTGTAGGTTCTCATGGTGCCACATGGGCAGCTCTGGGCAGCTCTGTGCTCTTGGGGCGTGGCTCCACAAGAACTCTGTGGTGTCGGGTACACATGAGACGTAATCGGATTGGAATCTTGGGAGTTGGGAGGCCGGGTGGTGGCCTGGGGCTCGTTGCTCGAGACTCTGGTGCGCTGAATGTTTTGGTGCCTTTCTATCATGGCCAGTCTTAACTTTGGATTGGTGGGTGAGCCTTGTGTCTTAGTGTTATGGCTAACCGGTATATATATAATATATATATATATATATATATATATATATATATATATATATATATATATATATATATATATATATATATATATATATATATATATATATATATATATAGACTGTATAAACATCTGCAGTAAGAGTTGCAAATCCAAAGTTCTCAAACAACACTGCTGTTTATTTCTGGATGATTATTCGACAGTATTACCAGCTGTTAATGCACTACAGATTGTATAGTAACAGCTATATTCAGTGTGACTTGTATATAAATCCACACATTAACAAAAACAAGGATGATCATTTATATGGGGCAGTGGTGGCTCGAACGATTGAAGCTCTGGGTTACTGGTCAGAAGGTCGGCGGTTTGAGCCCCATCACCGCCAAGGTGCCACTGTTGATCCCTTGAGCAAGGCTCTAAACCCTATGTGCTCCAGGTGGCGCTCTCTCCTCTCTGACCCCAGCTTTCTAACTGGGATATACGAAAAAAATCATTTCACTGTGCTGTACGGTACATGTGACAAAATATTGAAGGCCTCTGTAAGGAGACACCTATTTATTCAACATTTATGGAAGGAGGCTCCAGTTAACATTTTTTGAGTGGTTTGTTTTTCTTCATTAGAGCAACTTGTATTTTTATTTTTTAAGAGAGAGAGAGAGAGAGAGTTTAAAAAAAAAAGAAATGAGGAATGGATGCGTTTCAAAGACATTTAAGGAAAGTGAGTGTGATTGTCATTGTTGGTGAACCTCAGCAGTTTAACATGAATAAAAGACATGGGCGCGCGCTATTATAGGAAACTAATCACCGGCAACAGTAACTTCACCTTTCATGCTATTGATTCATTTTCTATAAAGGCACAACTTTATGTGTTTTATTCCTTTACATATTCATCGTGCTCGATTCTGTCCTGGTTAAAAGTGTAAAATATTACATGCTACAAAAAAAATACGACAGGATGCTTGCTTTTGGAAAATGCAATTTCACTGCTTTCACTTCCTGACTTTGTTTTGATTTCAGCTTCCTGTGTATGTTTGACCTTGATTTTTAACAAAAATGTATCTTCCAGGTAGAGGTGAGAAAGTGAAGAAGAAAAATGAGGAATCAAAAATGAGTTAGTATTAGACTTATTTTTTATGTATTAATTGATGTTTTGAATTTTTGACAATTTTGTCACGTTTTCGCAAAAACCAAAAGATGTAACACAGATTTAACTAAAGTCAAAGTTTGTGTGAAATCTGTTAAAGTTCATCAATAAAAAAAATGTAAAAACTGGTTTTACACTGATTGTATTACTGGACTGATAAAAGTATAAATAAATTGACACTAGCTGCATTTTCTCTATAGATGTTTTTTGTTTGAAAATGTATCTTTTTAAGGTTGGAAACTGGGCTTATATTCGACGCAGAGCTTCAGGAAGATATTCGTGCATAAAAAGGTCATTGACGCTGACGTTAACTTGTTACCATCAATCCGGTGATTAAATCCCTGTTAAAGAAGCTCACGTCCGATCAGTTACATCACCGCATGATGTGTTTACAATAACTAATATTACAAAAACATACACCATTGATCTTCCGCAATCACGTGACTACCATGACGTCAGTCGTGAAGTAAAGTACAGTTAACTGACATTAGGCTACTATGTGTTTTCATGGTGTATTTCAGACGCAAAAGGAACAACCGAATAATCACCTGATGATCACGTGAGGACCTGCAGGATTTCCTGCTGCTTCAGTCACACAGATAAAAGACATTTCCTGGCAACTTGATAGCTTCTGCTCTGCTGATTATCTGTTTCATGTGCAGTGTGTTGTGGTGGACTTGTGGTTTAACTGGCATCCGGTAAGTAATGTCCATTTTTTCATCAAGTCACACCTGACCATCACACCCAGACATAATTCCCCTTCCCTGGAGCTCACAGTGCAGGAACATGAAGAGCGTTAGGTTAAAGGTTGTGACCTGTACAGACTGACTAAATTGAATCCTAATGAACTATCAGCTTTGGCAAGAACTGGGACTGGAGCAGGACGTCGACATCCTGACATCAGCGCTTGAGCTCACTAATGCTTCTGTAGGGTGTGTGGATGAACTCAACACACTTCAGCATCTAGTCTACAGCCTTCACAGCAGAGAAGATCAGAGCGAAGTGCGTTTAAACAGCGAACACGGGGGAAGAAATCCGGACGGGACGTTCAACAGGGTCATGTTAGTGCGATGGGTAGGGGTGCATATACTTCTGTGTCTCACACCATTAAACCAAAAACAGAACGGATTTAAATAACCAACCTGAACGTTAAAATACCCACGGTTATGACCTCATTCACTGGGAGAAACTAACGCTACTTAATTACACTGTACAATTTTTTAGAAGATGTTTATCAGCTGAAAACATCGGTCATAAAAAAAAAAAAAAAAACAAGCAATCATATTTTGAAAATACATAAATAAATGAATTAATAAGTTACAGTCAGGTCAGTGTGTGAGTCTGAGACAATTTGCGGCAGAAAAAAAAAACAATTTGAATATTTCTACAAACATTAACACATGAAGGAAATATATATATATATATTTGTTTTTTTCCTTTTTTTTTTATTCCTAAAAACTTCTTTCGTATACATTCTAAATAATTTTTTTAGGAATAAAAAAAATAAATAAAAATGGGGAAAAAAAACCCAAACAAACATGGATATATAACATACGTCTATACTGTATATGTATGAACAATAATTTAGTTTCCACATTAGAATAACAAATATATTATATAATTTATTATTGAGGGAAAAAATTGTCACTTCTACGTATGTCTCTAGGATTGCAAAAGCTAAATATTAATTTACAATAAAACTCTCTTTTTTATAACAAGTAAATTAATTTATTAACTTTTAAAAATTCCAATAAACTGTTTTCTCGCTGTTCTTGTGTGTGTAAACATGAATATTTATTATATCATGAATTTTAACACTATTTTTGACTTTCTGATTCAGATCAATGCTGTATGTTAAACATCGTGTATAAACTCCGCGTCTCTTTAATCTCTAACTATTTATTCAAGGTCACGTGACACTTGTAACTTTCCCCTTCACTCCACGCGCATGAGACCCGAAGCTGCGGCTCTGTGTGAGACAGATCCCAATCTGCATAGTAACAGGTGACGCACAGCCGGTTGATTATTATTTAACACTCTATTAAATAATATATTACACTCAATATGAACCTGATTAAAGGACAAAATTATTAATAAATAGATGTGTCTGTGTGTGTGTGTGTGTGTTTAAGTTGAGCAAGTTCCACTCACCTGACAGCCCTGCACACACACTCTGCTCTCATTAACACACAGGCTTTATTATTTCGCCTTCTACCCAAACTCCGCCCACTTTTATAAAACTTCCTCAAACCGGAGCTGAACCCGGAAGTGGACTACAAATAATCTGTAATTATTAATCCGCACTTGAGTTTCACTCATTTATTAGCTTTAACTTAGTTAAACACGCATCTAAAAAAGTTTTAGTTTTGAATTAAAATACAAACATCGGATTTCAGCTTATTACTATTGAATTCATTATACGTTTATTTCTGACTTCTAGCCCAAGAACTACATTACCCACAATCCAAACAAACCGGCTCGACCAATCAGAGAGAAGAGAGCGGTGACGTCGCAAAATGACACAAAGTAGCGACATATATGGATATACAGTGCAGTATGTATTTATCAGTTAAACGTTGTGATTTTTTATATTTAGTTAGTTTATTTACATATTAATTCATAAAAAAATTACAAGTTTATATATATTTTTGGATATACACAAAGTTTTAATGTGAACACTTCTAGACTAAAGCAACAACTAGACCAAACAAGCGAATAAAACTAAACAAAATGTATCATCATTATTTTTAGTCATACATCTGTTTATTCATTTTCTTTTTTAAATACATTTTCTGTAATTATGAATGTTTACATGTTTTTATTGAATGACTGAAATATGCTACTTTGTTATTATCTATTTAAATGTTTATACTGTATACTGTATATACTATATACTACATATTGGTTTAATGCCATGACCCAAACACAAGCATTGCTATTAAGTGGCAAAGAAAACATTGTTTTTGTAAATTGACTTTTGGTCCAGAAGTATTGGCCTCCTGTCTTTCACTCTATACAGTCATTCTGTAGACACTCTACAGTACGGAAACACCAGAGAACCTGTGGGTGGAGTTTTGTTAATATGGGTGAAAATGGGGTTAGGACTGGGATGCTAGGCTTAAAGAGTAGACAAACTATTCAAACATCCCACCTGTTAGAGACCTACTGTTGACAAAAATATATATATATTTAAAGGTGCATGAATTACTTAATGCACCTTTAAATACACAAGAGTCGAATTTGCTCATATACGTACTCAGTGTCTATATCCGATTTATCCTGTATACAGGATCACGGGGGGCCTGCGGCCATTCTCAGGAGACTTTGGGCACGAGATGGGACACACTCTTAGCAGGATGCCAATTCATCACATAGCACACACATGCACATACTCACATGCTCATTTACACACTATGGGAATGGCAGTTAGTCTATTCTGCATGTATTTGTACTGTGGGAGGGAATCGGAGTAAACCCTCCAAGCACAGAGAGATCATGCACTCCGTGCACGCATGTGAACCAAAACCGCGACCCTGGAAATGCAAGGCGTAACCCTATGCATTTGGCAGACAATAATCTAGAATGAGTTACAAAAGTGCTTTTAAGTTTTAAGCAGTCGATATGTCCTTACACTGGATACAGGCTCAGATGGAAATTAGAGAGTTGAAACAGGAAGGGCTTTAGGGATCAAAAACTGTACCAGATCCAAATGATTTGATGTGGCGCCCCCCTAGGATAAAAGAAAGAAAAAAAAGAACCCATAGAAATTAAAGTTAAATATAAATAAGTAAAAATATAAATTATCTATGAATGGTGTATTATCTTAAATTATATTTATTGATTTTCTAATCAATAATCTTTCTAATTAGTTTTTAGTCAATCAGATGATAAAAATGTATCTAATAGTGTTGTAAATAAGGAAATAAAATATTTGAAAAAAGGATCTAGATTTATTTAATGCTTCAGTCTACATTTCTTTTCTTCAATGTTTCAAACTATTGTTTCCAAAAAAAAAAAAAACATTAAAAAAAAAATCAATTATCTAACTGTAGGAGCTTAGAATTTAGGGGGAAATTTGTTTTATTTTTATTTTTTTAAATCTCTCATATTATTTTTCTATTTTGTTATGTAATAACAGATGATCTAAGGTACAAATAGTGATTTAAACTAGGAAATAAAATATCAAGGGAAAAAAACGAGGAAAAGTTTCTAAAAATATAAGCTGTTACAAAAAAGGGGTAAACAAAAGACATAACCATAAGATACATTTTAAACATCTAACATGTTAATATAATTGAATGAAACTAAATAAAAAACCAATAAACGTCACGTGACTCCTTTTCCGCCCCCTGATGTGTTTATGAGATGCTGTTTCACTTCGCATCAGTCTTTAGAAATAAATTCAAGTAAAAACTAAGTTGATTATTTTTCCGGAGTTCATCACGAAACCCGGGTCTTGTAACAGTACAAACAGTAAATATTATGTTTATTTAAAACCGGAAGTACGAACTTACAGGTCACGTTCATATTGTTGTATATATTTATATATATATTTATATATTTCTCATTTGCTGCGTGCGTTTTTTGTTCAGTGTGTAACGGATTCATTCTTAAGTGGAGTCACATAAAAATTTAAAATCGTCTAAAGCTATAAATCACAGTAATTTTACAGTAAGAATAAGCGCGCGGTGACGTCACGCCTCCCCTCCGCGCTGAAGAAACGAAAGTGAAAGCGGTTTGACTGCGGCGTTACAGCGCGACTACAGGTAACAAGCTTACACCTTATATCTCTACTTATAGTTATAAAGTCATATAGCGAATGACAAAAAGAATAATAGAGTAGTTTAAATAATAAATTATTGTGGATAATTAGCTGACAAATAAGAAAGCTGAGACATGAGACATGAGAAAGTCTCAGAAGTGAAAGTGTGAATGTTAAAGGCGACACAGGAAAGAAAAATCCGTTTTCTTAAAAAAAAAAAAAAAAAAACTTATTTAAAATAATTTCTTACATGTCTAATAAGTTAATATTCTGGACTTTAATGTGTGTTAAGTTTTTCTTTCTTTATTAAACAGATTAAACATAGGCCCAGACTCCTGCCATTTCCTGTTTACACCCTGTTTATCTGGCACGAGCTCTCACCACAGTATAATGTTCATAATATAATACTGTAAAAATAAATAAATAAATAAACAACAATAATAACAATAATATAATCACAAGTTAATTACTGTTTTTGGTAGCTATAACTAAGTAGCTAAGGTATTTGGTAGCTATGTTGTAAATAAAATTATACAATATGAAAAACGTATTATAAAAAATATAATTATATATAACGATACAAGAAAAGAAAGTGGCATTTATGATTAATGTTAATGTTAGTAAAGATAATAGAATTTTTCCTTATCACACATTCTGATTTTGATGTATAAAGTACATACTTTCTCTCTCATTTTGCTTTAGATTGATTTTTCTTTTCTTTCTGTAAAGCTGCTTTGTGACAATGATCACTGTTAAATAAAATAAAATCAATAGAGAAATAAAGAGTTATTATTATTTAATGGTGTACTTGTATTAGACTTAAAAAAAAGAATTCTTCCATATTGTAATTAAATTCTATGTGTAATAAAAGACACAATACAATTCAGGCTGCATTATCTGTATAAATAAACCTTTAATTTCTCTATTAAATGTTGATTTAAGGTCAGTGAATTATAAATAATTAACAATAAAAACACCCAAATGGAACAACTTGGGATAACTAAAATATATACTTATGTCTAAAAAAATGACCCAGATTTCTCTCCACACATACTTACTTTCAGTTTGTTCACAGTGTTTGTGTGTGAACAAAAAAAGAAATACTGGTTCTAAAGTCACCTAAATAAATAAATAAATAAATAAATAAATACATTAAAAAAAAACAATGTTGTATTTTTTTATCACAGAATTTGTGATGATATGTTTCCAGTGTAATCATATGCTTTATTACAATAATAATAATAATAATAATAATAATAATAATAATAATACCAACAAATATTGATTATGCATTTAATTTTCCAAAGAAAATATTATAGAATGTGATTAATTATTTGCATATGTTAAAGTTTTTTTTAAACAGCTTGAACTCTTTAATACTCTTTAATACTCTTTAAAATTAAATACAATATACTGTATAATTACCAATATACAGTCGCCTTGGGTCTGGGTTTATTCCCACCTCGGGTTGGGTGTGCATGGAGTTTGCTTGATTCCCGTCATTGGTGGGTTTCCTCCGAGTACACAGTCCAAAGAAATGCAGATCCCAAAATGCCTGTAGTGTGTGTCACGGTTACAGCTTGCCGGAAGAAAGAGAGGCATGATAGCAGAGGTGAAAGTGATCAAAGGATTTTAATGATAACACAAAACAGGGAAACAGCAAAGGAACAGCACATGAACTTAAACCAGGATAAACTAAACATGGAGCTATACCGAACTAGACATTACAAACAGACTGAGAGACAGACAGACTAGGAGATAGACAAACCAGGAGAACACAGAGCCTAGGAGAACACGGAGCTAGTAACACAGAGCTAGGAAGAACACAGAGAACTAGGAGAACCCAGAACAAGGAGAACCCAGAGGCAGGAAGAACACAAAGCTAGGAAAAACATATAGCTAGACAGAACATACCAGACAAACAGTAACCCTAGACGAACAGATGCAAGACAAGGACAACACAGAACTCAGGAACATTTATAATCACACTAATGAGCAAACTCAGTTCAGGTGAGCGCCACGTCACCTGACTGAGGTGCATTCTGGGGATTAGAGTCCTTCACACAAAGAACACAAAGAAAACAGAAAAAACTAAGGAACTCTCTGGGCGCTTTGTCGCCCTCTAGGGGTAATCCCTGACAGTGTGTGATTGGTGTATCCCTCCTAGTACCTAAAGTCTCCTGGGATACACGTCAGGCTCTCGTGATCGTGTACACGATAAGGTCAATATATATATGTCATTAATTGCTGATTTTTAAGCAAAAAAAGTTGTCGAATGAAAATAAGAAAAGTTATCCATACTTTTATATTCCATTTAGCTAATTATATATGAATTTGTCCATAATGCATAAAGATCACTCGGGAAATAGCAGTGCACTATTGGTGGTGCGCTGTGGCACGGTGGCTTAGTGGTTAGTGCTGTTGGCTTGCACCTTGAGTGCTCGGGTTGGAATCTTGCTCTGGTGTGTGTGTACGTGTGGAGTTTGCGTGTTTACCCTGTAGCTTATGTAAGTGTGTGCATGTGGCCTGCAGTGATTTGGCACCACGTGACCTCACACAGGATACGTTATATTAAAGAAAATATTTCATTTGACAGTTTTACGTCACGTAGACAATTTTTGTGGGCTTAAACACAATGTGTTTCAGTGTATTTGTTGACCTGACATGCTGTAGATGTTTGAGGGGAATAGGACTTCATAACTTTGTTAGTTGTGTAAAAGTTTTGCACACAAACTGTCCTTTTTCAGTAGAGTGAGCAAACTGGATTTACAGATTCAATGTTGGATGTTAATTAGAGCAGCTTGCTGTGTGTGATTAAGCACGTCTCTGAACTCCTGCTGTTTCCTCACAGAGTCATTTGTCCAGGATGTCTTTAGAAGAGGTAAGACCATTAAAGATCATTGAGATTTTTTCTTTTTATTGAACACAATTTGTATGCTTAAGTTGAACGTGTGATTGCAGGATTTCTCTCTGGTCGCTGATGACGACCCGGCAGCGCAACTTAAATCGATTAATAAAGAGATCGACAAGCTGAAGGTGCAGCTCTTTCAGAAATCGTCTTCATACACGGCGTAGTTCCATCATCTTAATCATCTGTCCTTAAATCTCCACAGGCCCAACACACTGGCCTGAAGCAGGACCATCAGCTGTATATTGACACCAGAACCAGTAACATCGGGTATACTCAGGAGTTCCAGCAGCGAGCTGATGGTGCGAGAAGGCGTCTGGAGGAGGAGAAGATGCGCCAAGACCAACAAATAAAGAAGGAGCAGGTCAGAAAAATTTTTGACTCTGTCACTTTTTCAAGTGTGAAATTGAATCGGGATGTGGAATTTAGATTCATTTGATTCACTAAACAGAATAGCTTTCCATTCTAAAAGATTATGGACTGGTGTAATGATGTGAACACCCCTGTGAACGTTCTCTCCTCATGTAGGAAAAACTATTAAAGCTGAAAAAGGAGGAGAACAATCTGAGCATGGAGATTCTGAAAATCCAGCAGGAGTTGGAAAAAATGGACGAAACCCACCAGAGCCTGAAACAGCAGACTGAGGTGTGGGAGCGCTTCTGAGCTAATAATAATGAGGGACAGCTATATGTATTTTGCCGTCAACCAGTTCATGAGGAACGCTCGCTGTTTAGGTGTCCGCCGCAGTGCCGGAGAAGAAGGTCGTGTTTAACGGCGAGACGACCGAAGGAGGCGATTCTCTGAGCTTTGACGTGAAACCGCGCATCGTGTACCCTATGGAGGGAGGCACGGCGTTCATCACCTTCGAGGAGGAAGAAGGTGTCGCATGCAGAGGCCACGTCAATAACTATAACAGGATATTATAACAAAACCTATTAACTGTTGAATTATTTTCTCTTATCCGGTTCTCGGTTTTGTTCCTCAGTTACTGAAAAGATCCTGGCTCTGAAGGAGCACGAGGTGAAGCTCGGGGAATGCAGCATCACCGTGCAGGCCAAGCCGGTGCAGTTCCTCGTTCCGGCCAGTGTCGAGGTACATCACAAGTCTCGCTTTCTTACCTACAGAACTACACCACTTTGTGTTTCTTGGGCTTCTTGATGCTGTGTGTTCACTAGTGTTCTCCAGCCAAAAAAAAAAAAAAAACCTCCTGAGGGCTTCACAGAGCAGCTGTATTTATACCGAGATTAAATTACACACACCTGGACCTGTTTACTAATCAGTGACTTCTGAAGGTGATTGAAGGTTCCACTGGATGTCAGGGTAAAGGGGGCTGAATACAAACGCACGGCACACTTTTCAGATTTTTAATTCCTGATCATCTTGAAAAGTCTTTATCATTTTCCTTCCACTTCACAATTATGTGCTACTTTGTGCTGGTCTTTCACATAAAATCCCACTAATATGAATTATTTATTTATTTATTTATTATACATTACTTTTACGTCTGTGGTTATAACATGAAATCTGGAAAAGTTCACTCTTGTAGGGCGCCGCAAATGAACTTTAAATGAACTCCTTCTATCCTTCATAGAGACGCCATGCTGATACTGATTTATGGTCATCTATCACGTTTAAGATTTAACCAATAATTCAGGTTTAAGTGATAAACAGACACGAAAAAAAACAAAAAAACGGGACTAGAACAAGCGGCATTCAGATACACTGGCGGTTGCGCCTAGGATCGGGTAGACAGCGGCTAAAGTCACACGAGCGCGAGGTTTCACGCGGTCAGATATGAAGCATGCAGGCCGAGCGAACACCACGTCGAAGAACATCGTTAACATTAACAGCACAGTGCGATGCATTTAAAGCATTTACTTACTCGTGTCAGGGTCACGGTGCATGAAATTAGGCATAGCAGTTTGGTAACATTCGCATAAAACTTGTATTCAATTTAGAAGGTATTCCAGGTAGATAAAAAATAAATAAATAAAAAAACAAAAAAAGATTTCACATCTACTTCAGGTTTAAATCCAGAATAAAGCAAAGAACACGTGAATAGAATTAGAGCTTAACGCTGCAATTGTTTCACCCTGAACACTTACAGTACGTAGTACAGTACAATTTGGTCTCAGCCTACCACACAGGCTCCGCCTCCCAATATTTCCTGCTGGAATTGTGGTGCACATGAAAATGGTTGGCGACCACAGCAGCTATTTCACAAGGGGGGAAAAAAAAACTCCAAAATGGATTTGTGTGCCGTTTATAGTACACCAAAGACTAGGACACAGATTTAGGGAAAAGCTTGTTGGTGACATCTCGCGTGACTTCCATTCCTGGTTTTGCTAGCTACGTTCGGGTTATAGCTCCAGCACAAAACATCCTGACTACCTTTGAGGTCCAGGTAGAAATCAGATTTTCTTCAAATGCTCATCAAACTTGTTATGCTTTAGATGGACACTCAGGTTTGTCCTCGCCGCATCCTCGTGTCCAACCTCCCCAAGAAAGAGAGCGTGGATCGCGTCCTGGACAAGCTGGAGATTCATTTCTCCAAGACGAGAAACGGAGGAGGCGAGGTGGAGGACGTGGTCATGCTGGAAGATTCTGGCAACGTGGTCATCACCTTCCTAGACAGCAACAGTGTGTAGATTATATTATATTATATTATATTATATTATATTATATTATTTAAGCAGTAACACAAATGAGAAGCAATGCTGTTGTACTGAATATCAGCACGGTTGTGATGTAGTCATCGGGATGAGTGCACAGACTGAGTAGTGCAGGCGTCACAGCGGTGCTTATATTCAGCACAACAGCACAACCTTGAGTGTGATATAGCTTTTAAACAAGTGTTCACCATTTATTATCAACAGATTAGGATTTATTTCTTTATTTAATCAGTTATTTTGCTCCGCCCTCACATATCCTTCCACACCATTAATGCAATTAACAGGAGGTGAGAGTCGTGTTAAACTCTTAGCGGTACTCTGTAGCCGACAGGTGAGGACAATAAACCATTATATTTCCACTTATTACATTTTAGAGTATCAGGTCTGTTTATCCCTTGTTCCACACACTGAGTAGTGCCCTTGATCAAGAGATAGAGAGGGATTTGGGATTCAGCCTCGTGTTAGAAGCTAGTTAGCTCTGTAGCTAAGCGTTAGCCGTGAACAGAACAACGCGGGCGATTCAGAGGCGATTCAGAAGGACTTAGAAGCGATTAGTGCAGAGACGTGAGGCGTGTTGTTTAAGACGACGTGACGTTATCAGATGTGTGTTGTTGCTGAAAGTGCTTCTGTGACGGGGTGTGAAAGTGGGCGTGGTCAGGCAGCTGCTCTCTCCTCAGAACCTCTACAGTATCTTACGCTCAGTCATACAATACATCTGAACTATATTATATTATACGGAAGAAACATACAAGCTGGGATATGCTAAAAAAAAAAAAAGAGAAGACTTTCACTGTGCTGTAAAGTTGAAGATTTTGTGGCTTTGTTATGACTTTTGAAGTAAAATATGCTGACGTTAACTTTGGATCTGGTGGACGAATGTCTTTGGATCTCTAGCACAGCATCCTTTCTCTTTCCTTTAGTTGCCAAAGGTCTTACAGATAAACAGATCCATGAGGTTGACCTGGACCGAGGAAGGAGAAGCAAGGTGAAGGTCACGCCCTTTCTCAACGGCGAGATCACGCTTCTCAAGGTGAGAGAAACTCTATACTAAATGCATACTACATGATGCTACATTTGGTCTGGATCCAGAAGGCAATGTACTCAATCGATGTTTTCTTGGTCGTTTCAATTAATTTGATTGATGAGTCAATTTTTGATTTAGAATTAATTCACTTCAAAAAAAACTTAAAATCATTAAATGCTCTAAAATTGATAATTCCTTAAAAAAAAAAAAACAACCGTTTTTGCAGAAAAAAAACTAACTGCTTGCATCTTTTAAAAATTGATGAGAATCTAACTTCTTCATCATTGAGTGCTAACATTAATTGGCCAATGTGCAATACTGCCACCTACTGGATGGGAGGGTGAAGCGGACGATTTGAAGAAAAAAGATTATCGCTGTTACTGTAGATTAGAGTAGATTTAACATTCATACACATTCGCAGTGGACGAATCCACCGTCTAATCATGATTTGCAGCTCTATACTCACCTTCAACTTTGTAAGATATGGCCTGTAGGATGGGACGAAATTAAATGGCACCATAAACCTCATCATGATGATTTTTAGATAGACTTCTGTATCTATCATCTCTAAACACTGCAGACCCATATGCATTTCTAAACACGACCAAAAACTGATTTGTGCATAACAGGTGCTCCTTGAAAATATTAGGATGTCTCATGTTTCCTGTAATTCCGTCTCCAGACGTGTAAAACGACCTGCTCTAAGACCGTGCTGCTGACAGGAATCCCCGCTGTCATGGAGAAGGACAACCTGCAGGACCTGCTGGAGATCCACTTCCAGAAATCCGCCAACAGCGGAGGAGAAGTGGACGCCATCGTCTACAACCCAATGGACGAGAGAACCCTCGCTGTGTTCGAAGAGGACGTTTCCAAACCCGAGACGGAGCAGTAAAGTGGACTGAGCTGCCAAATGTAATGCTGATTTTCATAACTGACTTTCCTCGAGGTCTTGCATCGATAACTTGTGCCATTTATGATACTTACCTGGTGTATGATTAGAGCGGTGATCGTTATATTTAATGATGTTAAATTACAGTATATTTTTCTATAGCCGTATCTATAGCCGACAGCATTTTGCTCAGACCTCGTTAGCGCTGATGAGATCGTCTGTAGCAGGCTGGGTGCGTGACCTCTGCTAGCTTCATGAAGAAATGTTCCGGGTTGGTGTAAATTTTGGAGTTTACAGGCTGTGTTTATCGCTTGAGGTTTAAAGTAACAGGATTGAGGGGTTTAGCATGGAATAATGTGTGATGTACGTATGGCTCGTATAGTATCCATGCTAGTAGAATGAAGACATTAAGGACATCTGAATAACGGCGCCATGAATTATTCATCTAATGTCAATCTATGCATTGGGTAAGTGCTTTCAAAACCTTATCTGTCAATATGTCACTGATAATGAAGGGAAAAAGCGAGGACTTCCTGAGAGGTATCTTCTTCTGACAATTCAGCTTAAGATCATGTGATTTGTGGAATAATCCAGATTCTTTATTTTTTTTGGGGGGGGGGGGGGGGGGTGAATATACTCGGGTAAGAAGAGTGTTGAAAGAAATGAAAATGTATATCTATATAAATAAATGTTTTTGTCGGTACACTTGTTCAGAACTCATTCTTCCAATGATATCTTTATATTTCATACACTGGAGGACCCGAAACCGAGCAAAAAATTCTGTCTGTATGTCCGTCCAGCCAGATTTGTCACAGCATCATGCATCATTCAGACAACTGTCTGAAAATGATTTTATGGTATTATTCAAATGAAATCGAAATGTTGAGTAGAAGCAGAGTTATGAGCGGTTATGCGTCAGATTATAAACCGCAACGTTTGGCAGCGTACTGCGGATGCGTCTTAAATCAACCGCTGGACAGAATTTAATGATGGATATCTTTGGATATTTCATTTACAATAATCTACTAATGCGCTACTGTCTCAATGTAAACAAACACCTGCAGCAATAGATATTAATGAGAAAAGATAAAGTGAATGTTTTGACTGGGATTAGTTCATGTTTTCACTTTGGCTGAAATAACAGCTCTGAAGTGGTAGAAGTGAATTTTAACACGCCGGAGTCGTTTTAAGACGAAACTTCATCTTTATCCGATCGACTTTTTCCATTTCTCATCTGTGATTCTCTCTCCGATTACCGAACAGCGAGTGTGTTTGTCTGAGCACCAAAGAAGTACAACTTAGTGTAAACAAGGCGTCAGATACTCAACCTTACAGAATGTGATTTCTGTGTGTTAATAAGTGAGACAGAGAGTTCTGCTGTACAGAGAGACACACACAGACATGGACGTGGCCTTCAACCTCAAATAATAATATCATCTCCCAAATGTGAATCCCAATGTTCCCAGTGTCCTGTGGTCCTCATTACATGCCACATGTGCCACAGGTCCATAAGCATAGAAAGGAAACCTGAAAAAGATGATGCTCCCTAGCGTTCTAGTTTCATGAAACTCTTTCTGGAGACAAAGTAACCAATAGTTTAAAACCATTTTACAGCCTTTTTCCAATAAAGTAAAATAAACAAGATGAAAATTCAGTAAATATTTTATCTTGAAATGGGGAGAATAAGAGTGCGCTGACGGAAAAAAAAAGGAACTAGAGAACCTAGGATCAACGCTACGCTCCTAACAGGTGGCACAACTTGCTAGCTCGTTGGTTATGTTCCTAGCCATGTTAGCTTGTTCCAACATGGACATCATTGTGTTGTAAATGCTTCTGGTTGAGTTAATAACCAGGAACTGGAAAAATTTAACAAGGGAAAGTTTTGTACCAGTGCGAGCGAACATTTCTGAAGTAGCTAGCTAGCAGACCAAGTTTCACCGCAGGTGCGTTATGCTACGTTTAGCAAGCTGATTACTTGAATCATAATAACAAGAAAGTCTTTCATAGCTTTAAAATATCCAACATAAAATGATTGCCAAATTTAATGGGATTAGATTAAATATGACCTAATGATGTAAACACTTTAATAAGGCTAATTCAATGTGGTTAAATTTTATTTGTATAGCACTTTTAACAAAAAGGACATCGCTACACAAGCTGCTTTACAGAAATCCAATTTCTGGATATAGATTGATGGACTTGTACGTATTTAGTTTAGTTTAGTAGAGACGACGCGAGAAAATGTTGACAGGAAACCAACTCCGCTGTCGATTCTTTAACCTAAACAGCACAGCACACTGTGTTTTATTGTGCACACAATCATATTTACAGATGCATCATTTCAGGAAGGGAAAGAACTTAAATCAATCTGGTGACTTAAAACTTTGGTGAGATTTTTTATTTATTTTTTAATTAGCTAGACGACTGGGCTTCTTCTCCTGGATTTCTTCTTTACCATCCTGATCTAGCATAGCATTATAAAGAAGAATATGAAGAATATCCAAATGTTCCACGTGGAACGGATTTTAAATGATTTTTTTTATGCAGAAATATTTACAATACAATAAACAAACAACTTCATCCTTTTTCTGTCCTTTTATTGTAAAAACATTAATAGCGAGATGAAGTATAACAGCTGACCATCCCGTATCGCTCAGTACACACAGAGGCGCACATGCACGCAAAGCAAATTAAAAAGCTCTTAATGCGCGACCACATGCGACGTCAACAAAACCAGACTAACATCCATCAGGCACTTGGGAGAAAGAAAGATAAGATGGCTTAGGGAAAAAAAAAAACTCTTTGTATTTTGAACCAATAAAAGGAAAACAGAAAAAAAGGTAAAATCAAGTTGTAACATACAGTAAGCTAGTTCTGTGACATTCATCATCATCATCATCATCAAGTTTTAGTGCAGGGAGCGCATGGAGTGTTTTTTTTTTTTTTTTAAAGCTTCAAGTCTGCACAATGTCCATCAATTTGTTACATAAATATCGTTACAGCAACATTGACCTCATTTACCTTTAATGACATCACAGAAGAGTTTTACAGAAAACATTTTCAGACATTTGACGTAACTTTATAATCCATATTGTGCGTCTTTGAATAAAATGGTATAGGTAACATTAAAGCAATAGTGATGCTCTAGACACACACACACACACACACAAACACACAAACGTAAAATGCAAAACACCCGACTCCACCTCTTTGTTCAGGAAACTGTTCCGCTGATATACGATTGTGAAACATGAACATTTGTTTTACTGGCTACATTATTGACGAAGTGCACTCCAGAATAACTACTGGCACCCCTTTTTTTTCAGGTGGGTGGGGGTTGGTGACCGCAAAAATGACAACTCTTTTTATCATTTTTTTTAATTGGTCAATGATGAAAAATGCGTGTCAGTGGAAAACCAAAAGTATGATTATAGTGTTGGAAATTGGTAATATTTTTGAGAGGCTGGAATGGATTATCTGCATTTACATTATTTCCTATGGGACAAAGCGTTTCACTATACGAAATCTCATCTTAAGAACTCGCTTCCGGAGCGGATTAAATCTGTACGCAGAGGTACCGCTGTACTTTAACTAAATTAAAAAAAAATCACAATATAAATTACATGCCGTTGAATGTGCATATTAAAACAACGTTAAAAATGCAATTGTGTGCACGCACTTGGGCGCTAGTTATATATTGGCACCCCTAAGAAACACTGAAACAAATTTCTTGCAGGGTGCAAATATTTTTATGCCAACCGGTAGGAGTGAGTGTAGTGTAGTGTAGGAGTGTATAATGATATCTATAAACATTTTCCCTGGCCAGACGTAAAGTTCCATCATGTTTGGACTCTGAACGTGACTTATATATCACACGCACTATTATTTCTATAGATACAGTAAAGTACAGTACACACAGTCTGGTGAAGGGTGCCAATATTTCTGGAGCGCACAGCATGCTGCAACTACTTTGTTAAGTACCTGAACACGTATTTACTCTTCCACAAAATATCACAATCTGATTTTAAACTAGGTTGATATTAAGAACGGCAATAAAAAAAAAAAAAAATTTCTGTAACATTCGTTACAGTTAATTAGATTGAAAGACTCGTAATTAATCTTCTGGAAGAACACACAGTACTAGTTAAGCTAGAGGCTAAAGTTAGCTCACTGGTTATCTAATTTTAAAACAATAATGGATAGTTAAGTCAGTAACTCTACACAGACGATCTGAACCATATTGCACCGTACGATATTGCTACAGACGTTATTTGCATTAACTTGTGCTCGCTCTGCCGCTGCACGCCGCACTGCGCGCTATCCAGGCCGGACACGTGCATTATTACAAACACAAATACACAATTTCTACACGCGTGCGAGCGTGTTAGAGGTGTCGCGGTAGTGATGATGATGGTGGTTGTTGTAGTTTCTTGCTGCGCTCCTTATGAGCGGATCAGTAAAAGGTTCACGCTGGACCGTTCACTCACGCGGTTACTTTAGAACAATAAAGCTTTAGCCCTTCACACAAGACAAGACGAAACAAAGCAACGGAGCGGAAACGCGAGAAACCGGCCGTCTGGAGGAGCCGCGTTTCCCGGAGCAAAGGCGCGCGATCAGACGGTGATGACCGGCGCCCAGTCTCTCCTCTTGCGTCCGTACTGTGAGGGAGCAGAAAAGAAAACAAACAAAAAAATAATCAACCAAACATCGCAGACTGAAAAAACACGAGCCAATCCTTGTATCAGGAGCAGGAGTGTGTACGGTGACCCACCTGGATGTCGGTGAGCTCCTTGTAGAACCTGGTGGCGAGCTCAGGGCCGTTCTTCATGGTCGGGATTTCAAAGTGCTGATCAAAAGATGAACGGATGCGGGTTACATAAATACAGAGAGGAGGAGTCCGAGAGCAAGCAGGAGGGCGGGGCCGACTCAGATTAGAATTAGAACTAAATACTATACAGACGAGAACTAATAATGATAATATTTATTAAGTTATTGAATAATTAGCAAAAACAGGACAATTACAATTTTTCACTGATATTAATTATTCAGGACGGATCATCAGCGTGCATGGCGAGATAAACATATTATAAACGTAAGATAAATAAAGTGGTCTGAACCTGCGCAAAACTGAGCTTTATAGAAGAGAGGCAAAGAGAAAATGTTTTTTTTTAATGAAAAAAAAAAAGAGCCATAAAGAATTATTATTTTTTTTTTTTAGATAACGATTATTTTTCATAGACGATCTAACAATAAAACTGACAGAATATAAGACCCGTTCTGATTCCTAAGGCGTGTGTATGTTGTGTGTAAACATTAAAGCCGCGAGCCGTTACCTGTCCTTTATACAGCAGGCTGCCGACGGGACACACGACACACGCCGTCCCCGCGCCGAACACCTCCAACACACGGCCTGACTGCAGAGCCTCCATCAGCTCCTTCATCACCAGCGTCCGCTCCGTCACCTTAAACTCACCCTGACACACACACGCACGCACAACAAGAAAGAGTTAATAATTACAATAATCAATAATTGTTTTATAAATTAATTATTTATTAAAAATGTGTTCACTAATTTAATGCACAAACATGAGTTTCCTTTAGGGGTCATTAATACATTTATCAATCAGTCATCAATTGGTTCATTAAAAACTACACATATAAATCCAGTTTTTAAATGCTTAGGGAGTAGACATGTGTGTGTGAATTATTATTAGGGCCCAAGCACTATAAGGTGCACAGGACCCTCTTGTTTTCCTAAGGATTTTTTTCCCCCACCCTTTTGGACTTTTCGGAGGTCTCAACTCATGAAACTTGGCAGACAGGTTGGAATCTGCTGCCCCTCAGGATGCCTGACAGTCGCGTGTATTTTGCTGCCTAGCTCATACACACTTTCACGTAGGCACACGAACACATTTAGAGCTCATCGAGCCGAACAACTTTCGCGCTGCATGTCCTGGGCTAAACTCAACAGGAGGCCGGTTATTTTGGGTCGTTCACAAAAACGCACCCGATGGATTTTGATATACTCCTCCTAGGGAAATTATACAATCGCTACCAAACTGGGCCAAAGAGATCTAAAGACACTGAGGATGCAAAATTGCGAAGGGATTTTCGATATCTCAAACGGGTCAGCCGTGATAATGTCTTAAACATACGCCGAAAAATGATTAAATTTCTGTGTGGCATTATACTGAGTTACATCACATTCAGTGACGTCATCATAGTGTGAGGCTTTTCTTCCAGCAACTGCGGCCTATTGTACACACATACACATCACAAATGTTAACACTCAAAAACACATCTCGCGCGCACACACACACACACACAATCACACTCGTACATCATATGCACACATACATACACGACCATTACAAATGTTAACACTCACACACACCTCTCTCACGACGCAGACACACGCACAAACACACTTGTATCACAATACGAACACACACACATATTAACACACCACACACACAAACACGTAAATGACACATCCACACGTCTCACACACACACTAACCCTCACACACACACACATGCTAACGCACTCAACAAATATTTAGGGCCCAAACTGACATTAGCCCTGTATAGTGTGTGATGTGTGCAGGTTGTGCGGTGCAACCGGGGTGGCGGTGGTGCAGGGTGCTTGGGCCCGTCATTGTTGCTTGCAACTATATTTATTATTATTATTATTATAATACAGACAGATTTAGACATACACGTTCAGCATTTCAACAGCTCACATCCCTTATGAAAATAATTCCCCAGTGGAAAAGTGAATTTCTTCTCGGTTTTGATCTATAATGTCTGTACACTATAACGAACCTACGCTTCCCAACCTCAGGTTCATTCTCCCTCCAAGGGGCGCCAAAGATATCCGCGTGTAAAAGAGACGGTTTTTTTACAGTAATCAGATTGACACGTTTTAAGATTAAGATCATAATAAAAAGTATAAGAATAATTACAAGAAAAATTTATTAATTTGTTCTGTGTATATGGGCGGGGCTACTGCAAGAGGAGGAGCTCAGCTGTTCACAGATACATGCAGCATTATGGAGGTGACATTTACACTCTCTCACACTCTCTCACACTCTCTCACACTCTCTCACACTCTCTCACACTCTCTCACACTCTCTCACACTCTCTCACACTCTCTCACACTCACCCACTCCCTGGCCAGGTCCAGTAGTGACTGTCTGGTGACCCCGGGGAGAATGATGCCATCTAGTGGAGGAGTGACGAGCTCTCGCTCTGTAGACAGACAAACCACACAAACTCCTTTAACCATCTGTGTTTAAAGAGAACTTTCAGACACTGAACGCCTCCTGACTGAACACTCAGTTTCCGGCCGACAGAAACACGGATTTCAGCATATTTAATACCTATTTTCTGGGTGTACTTATTTTTGCACATGAACTAAACTGGGTGTTTTATTCTACTCATGACAAAGACATCGTCCCATTACTGTTAATAAATTAAGGCTTGAGAATATAATAAATCAACAATGAAATGAATCCACACGAGCCGACCAATCAGAGAGCAGAACGCAGCAGCGCGGTGTGGAGGCGATGGAGACGCGAGTCTGCACACGGGACGGGGAAGTGAAAAGCGCGGTCTCGTGTTTTCGTCGCGTCTCCTGGTAACATGAGGGTCCGGGTTTGATTAAGTCACGCGGTCAGTAACACGCCGAGCTCCGGCTTTTAGCGACTGATTTCCTGCCATTAATGTGTGATCTCGGATCGTTAGTGTTATTTGTGATCCATTACGTCCATTAGTGTGTGTGTGTGGTGCTTGGACTGTACAGGGGACTCAAGTCTGTAAGTGTGTGTGTGTGTGCGTGTGTGCGTGTGTGTGTGCGCGCGCATCATTAATAGCAAACTAATTGCTATCTACTGACACACACACACACACACACACACAACCACACACAACCACACACAACCACACACAACCACACACACTCCACCTGGGATTTAATAGTGTTATCTTATCTCCTTTTTTATCTTACATACAAGTCACCTTGTGCTATGTTCACTTCAGTGATAAAGGGTGTGTGTGTGTGTGTGTGTGTGTGTGTGTGTGTGTGTGTGTGTAAATATAACACACTGCTTTAACACACACAGTGTTCCTTTAACAGTTTAGTTTTTATATGTTCAGCTTTCCTTAACATTTTTAAATGTTCTCATGTTTCACTCTACAGCTCCTCCAAATGTGTGTGTGTGTGTGTGTGTGTGTGTGTGTGTGTGTGTGTGTGTAATAACCTTCCCCTTGCTTCACTCCTCTTCCAAACGCACCATTTCAGTGTCTATGTAAATGAGCTACCGCTGAGCCACGCCCCCTCCAGAGAACAGCAGAGTGGGGAAATAACCTGGGGGAGGGGCTTCTCTTATATGAGGTCACATTAGGGGAGAGATCTAATCGGCTTGTTTAAGGGTCAGTCAGTACAAGTATGAGATTCAGCCTCATCTCATCTAACGATCCAGTGAGCTTTAAGGGATGACTTGTGTACAAAGTTCATGTCTTAGACACTCATGCGTCTCTCCAGCGTGCTCATCACTAAACAACAACAAGGACGAGGAGGGAGAAGAAGAAATCAATGTTAGTTTTTTGCCCTTTAAAAGGTCACTGGCTGATCGAGCTGATCTGCTGAATCTCACACAGACACAGAGAGACTGATGACGGATCATGTAACCACACAGACTCAGTTCCAGACCCCTGAAGAATGCAGACGTGTCTCTCCCGTGTGTGTGTGTGTGTATGTGTGTGTATGTGTGTGTGTTTCCCCGAGAGCTCACCTCCTTTCTTGTTGGTCCAGTAGATGAAGAGGTTCATGGTGCCGACCTCGGTAATCTCCTCCTGGTCTCCGTACAGCCACAGCACCTGCTGACATCCCTGCTTCACCGCCTCCATCTGGATGGCTATAGTGGGTCCATAGTTACTGGAACACGAACACACACACGAATATTAAATTTAAACTGCATTTAAGTCCATGAGACAACTCAGGTACATGATGAAACCATAAAGTAAAAAAAAAGAAAAAAAGTCAGGTATTTAATCAGGCTTCTGATGTGTCTAATGTTTTCATGTTAATGTAATAATAAACACACCGCACGCTCACCTGCTACACTAAACACTTGCTTAAATAAAGATCCTGTACACATATAGTCCCTGACTTACACGCCAGTTCTGTTCCGGGAGCGTGTTCGTAAGTCAGATTTGTTCCCAAGTCTGACAAAGTGAGTCTTAAACGCCTTAGACACGAATATACAGTGTAAAGCACACCCATGCATGCAAATAAACCTCCGCCCACTTTCCCCACACTGCCATCATGTGGCCAAAAACTGTAACCGCACCTAAGGGAATCAATCTCACAAGTCACAGTCCAAAGACGCGCAGGTTAGGCTGACTGACGTTCACAAATTGTCCGCAGTGTGCGCGTGTGTGTGTGTTATCTATTTGACAGAGTGATTTTAGTCCCCAGTGACATTCTACAGTGTGTTTAGAGTTGAAACAAATGTCAGTGTGGTGTACTGTGTGTACATGAAACGCTCAGACAGCGACACACACACACACGCCACTGGGACAACAACACAAAGAGGAAAGTGTGACCCTGCGTTTACTCTGATGTGAACTATAAACAGTTCTACGTCTCCTGCTGTGCAACCGAGAGCTTTACACTGAACCGGCTTAACGTGACTGGGGTCCATTCTCCAGCCCCGCCCCCTCTCCCCTCCCCCGGCCCCTCCCCCTGCCTCACACGAGCGAGGTTAATCCTGCTTAATCCACCTCACTCGGGTTTACATAGATTTAGCTTTACGTGTGCGCGTGTGTGTACAGACTTTACTCAGTGCCAACATCCAGAGTTCTGTCTGAGCAAAGTGGACATTACTTAAGGATATTATACTTTCTTCTTATTTATTCTTAAATAAAAAGCCATGGCATGGAAAAAATAACCACAGTCAAAAATACATTAAAAAACAGATATGGGGGAAGAAATACTGAAAAAATAAATAAAATTATATATATATATATATATATATATATATATATATATATATATATATATATATATAAAAAGAGCATGTTCCAATTAAAAAAAAATCTTTACTTTTACAAATATATATATATATAAAAGGAATCAGTAATTGGGGAAAAAATTATCAGGTAAAAAAAAAAGGGAAGAAAAATAACTATTGTTCATAATATATAAAACAAACTATATAAATCTTGCTGATTGTCAACATAAAAACACAATAATACAAAGAATAATATGTTTACAAAACATACATAATAATAATAATGTTTACAAAAAAAAAAGATATGGTTTGAATACAAAATATAAATCTCATGTACATCATAAATAAATAAATAATCACAGTTAAAAGTAACAACATGGATGGAGCATATTTTTTAAAATTATATAATTAAGAAGAGAAATGAGAATAAAAATGTAACAAGTTTAGAAAATGTAAAGTGCGAAATGAAAAAGAATTTGACTTCATTTAATCTTTACCATCAGGTTAAAAAAACCTAATATTATAAAAATATATTTGTAAGCATGATTATATATATATATATATATTTTTTTCCTCTGACCTGCCCATCTTGTAGGCGCCGACTCCGCCCCTGCAGGCCCGCACGTAGCGAGGATCCGCCAGCAGGGATACGGGGTTGAAGGCTCCTGTGGCGAAGTACGGCCCCACCGGCCCCACGATGACAAACAGGAGGGCGTGGCCTGCTTTGGACACGCCCAAAGAAGGCTGAGCCAATCGGAGACAAGAAAATTGAAAAGACTCAGAACAGCAGACGTGATTCGATCATTATATAACGACATGCTAAGTACAGGTGCGTCACCGGCTAGCTTGCGTTAGTCACAATAAGACTGGGAACATGTGATAAATATATTATATTAGGTAAGTGCCCCTTAGGATGCCCTAATATGGCAAGTGGGAACGTGATGTTATCGTGACACGGTGATGCTCCTGCGGCAGGGGTAGAGTTAGTGGGTTAAGGCTCTGGGTTACTGATCAGAAGGTCAGGGGTTCGTGCCCCAGCTCCACCAAGCTGCCACTGTTGGGCCCCGTCTCCTCCAGGGGGCGCTGTACCCTGGCCGACACTGCGCTCTGATCGAGATACGTGGAAAGTAGAATCTACATGTGACAACTAAAGGCTTAAACTTCAACTAAATATCAAGATTTTATTGTGATGTCATGATATATTAATAATACTACTGGACAATATCATGGTGATGTGAGGTATAATACGATATCATGGTGTTTCCGGGACGATTTCGTGATGATATAACATTATGTATGTATGTTATGGGATAATAGTGTCAGGAAGTGATTTTATCATGATATCACATTACTGGACAATATCGTGATGAGTTTATCTTCGCAGATGACCGCGCGTTTTTAACCCCGCTAAAAGCTTAGCTGTGACGTCGGATCCCTCACCTCGACACCGATCAGAGTGGGTCTGATGTAAAGGCTGGCGTCAGTAGAGTACGGGACCCACTCGTCGTCCAGCTGGATCAGCTTCTTAATGCACTCCAGCAGCTCGCGCTTATCAAACAGCTACAGAGAGAGAGAGTGTGTGTGAGAGAGAGAGAGAGAGTGTGAGAGACATTTAAAATGAAAACACACACACACAACTTAAGCTGTAATGGAGAACTCAGAACCCTGTTGTCAGCTCTTGACATACAGTTTCGCGTAACCACCGGTAGCCACCAGGGGTCGCCAGAGGTCCTGATTATAAATGAGCTACTGAGCTCTCCGAGACGAACGCGACACCTGATCAACATACAGCACACCAAAATCTACACCTTGTCAAGTGGATACTGGATCCATTAATAATGCTATTCCACAAGAATGACCAAAAATATAATAATAATAAATAAATAAAAAAAACATAACTAATTTTATTATATTTTACTTTTCAATTTCATTACATTTCTCAGTGTAATTCTATTTTACATTAGTCGACATTATATTATCTTCATCTATTTGAAAAATATTTCTTTTAACATTTTTGTTTGTATTTTATTTATTTACCAAATGACTATTTTTGTGTACATTTTTAGATTAAAAAAAAAAAAAGTTCTTTATCTAACCTTTTTCAGCGATTTATTTATGTTTCACTTTCATCCTTTTCTCATTGTTTCCTTTCCTTCATATTTTAGATCCTTGTAATTTTCTGTTTTTGATTTTAATTATTTATCTATTTAATAATTAAAAGAGTGTGTATGCGGTGTGTGTGTGTGTGTGTGTGTGAGACTCACAGGCAGGCAGCAGCGGTCTGCGCTGCGATACATGCGCTCCATGTTCAGCATGGGTCGAAACAAACGGATCTGATTGTCCACTCCACGGAACGCCTTCATCCCCTCGAATAGCTGAGAACAGAGTACATGTGTCACACACACACACACACACACACACACACACACTCCCGAGAGTATCTAATGAAAAGCTGACATGATGTTTAAACTTTACACATCACGTCTCATATAAAGCAATAATCCTGTAATAATATTCTGTGTCACGCTCCGGTCCAGTAGGTGGCGCTGTTGCACAAACTGCACAGAAATCCAAAAGAAGAAAAGTTATAATTACGTTACGAAACGAGCGTATTTTGCTGGAACTTTACAAAAGATCAAGATCAAGAGGTTTGTGTACAACATTTACAATAGATTTGTCCATTTTGAGGCATTTAATGATTATTTTAGAAAGTTTAAAACTTTCTAAACGTGACGAGTGTGTGTACGTGGCTCAGAGAGTTACTTTACTCTGCTCATGCGATGCGTATAAAAAACACATCATTAACTGTAGTGTGTATATTTTGGCCCCGCCCACAATAGACTCCCCTGTCCTTAACGTTTCTTTAGAACAAAAGAAAAAAGTAACGTTCGCGTATCCTAGGAAACGAGCGAGTGTTTTAACGTCACTATTCTCAACCGTTCTACCAACGGACTCTTTAAAAATCCAGAACTGCGAGCACAGCGCGTGACGCGGCTCCATAAACCAGTGAAAGCGGGTCGTGAATAAGTAATGGCACCTCGACGGAGTAGTGCAGGGCGGAGGACGCTGGGTGGAGCGACAGGTTTTGGAAGGGTTTAATCTGAGGGGCTTCCCATCCTCCTCTCTCCGTCCAGCCCACGGTCAACATGTGGTCGGAGAAGAACTTCCCGAAACCCAGACTGGACGGGTCGGGCTTGGGGTTCGGCGCCTGCGACTTCTCGATGGTGAGATCTGCAGCCTGAGAGAGAGAGAGAGAGAGACGACAAGGCAGGGAGGTGGGAGTGAAAGCAGAGGTGTGGAAGGACAGACAGATTTTTGTTTTTTAATTCACAGTGTCTGATTGATTATGCATGCATTAGACAAACAAACTCATTGATTGATTGATTTTTTTTAACATGCACTGATTGAGGAGAAAGGGAAGAGAGGAAGAGGTGTAACACGAAACGACAGAGGAAACAACAAGAAAATAAAAGACAGAACAACAAACGTCAGAACACGCCACCAATAAAGCAGAAACCCCACCCAGTCTAAACCCCACAGTGAAGACAGTTTAACAGCGCCGGCTCGGATCGTAAACCCTGCCGAGGGCGCATTCCACCGGCGCCAGAAACCCGAGCTCAGGGATCGAGTTACACCTCTGTTCTACAGGTTCACCGAGTGAGTTACCTTGAAAGACGAGCTGGCGAAGCGCAGCGACCCCGAGCAGAAGGGGAGGGGCTTCAGGACACGCCCACATAATGCCTGAGAGAGAGAGAGAGAGTGTGTGTTAGACACAACATCATTCAGATCATTCATGCGCAGTAAGAGGGGACACGTGCTGCTGGTGTTACAGACGCGGCACGAGGGCCGGCATTAGTGCTCACATGGCACGACTTAACATAAGTGTGTGTGTGTGTGTGTGTGTGTGTATTATTCGCCCTCGGGGAGGGCGAATAATACACACTACTTACTAGTGTCCCTGACAACCAATGAGTGACTCTCAGCGCTTGCCCCGCCCACTCTTAACTTCTTTTTGGTTTTAAACTCGCTGTAACAAAATACTTATTCCATATGTAACTATTCCCTTTGTTACAATTTCCCCCCTTCTTCTTTAGCTTTTGATTTTTGTCTGAATTCTTTGAAGAATTTTTTTTATTAAAACACGGAATCGCTCATCGGAAACGACGTCCTAGTAAAGAAATAAATAAATAAAACGTCCTTGTGTTGAGTCGCGCCCATGACATGCACAGTGAAAATTGTTCAGCTCAACGAGATCTGAAAGTCTGCTGGGTTTGACACGTGTACGTGCTCCTGTGTATGAGCTCGGCAGTGAAGGCCCTCAGGGTCCAGACACTCAGGCACCAGAATGGCAGCAGGTTAAAACCCGCGTGCTGACTTTCATGACGTTTTAAATAACTTCTAAATCCTGAGAAGAACAAAAGGGCCTTCACATGACATCACTATCAGAGACATGACGAACATCATAGTGCTTGGGCACTAATAACCGTCTGCGTCACACTTCAGTCCAGTAGGTGGCAGTATTGTACCAATTGCACAGAAAATAAAAAAACAGTGGGAAAAAAATAATCTTGCAAAACGAGAGTATTTTGCGAGAACGTTGTCAAGGATGCAAGCAGCTTATAAAGTATATACAATAAATTTGTACATTTTGGAGCTTTGAATGATTATTAAAATTTACCGAAATTAACTTAATAGTGTGAATCGACTCGGAATGGAATACCGACTATCCAATAAATCGGATCGACAGCTCTACGCAGTTAGTGCGCTTTGCTCATGCAGTGTGTATAAAACATAATTAAGTGCAGTGTGTATATTCTGGCCACGCCCACAAGAGACTCGGCTCTTGCTAACAAGTGTGAAGATCTTTTAAAAAGTTAAAGTGTAACGTTTGTGGTCGTCTTTAGAAACGAGCGAGTGTTTTCTGTAACAAAGTAACAGGTTGTAAACTGCACAGAAATTCAAAGAAACAAGAGCTATAATAATCCTGCAAAAGATGCGAGTGGTTTATATAGCGTACTAAACTTTTTCATTCGTTTATTTATTTATTTATTTGATTTTTGAGCAGAAATTTGCACAAAAAAAAAAAAAAATCAAAAACAAAAATCCCAGTAAAAACCCAGGACATAAACTTTCAAAAATAAATTGAAAAAATTATTATTATTAAAATGAATGTGTGCTAATACTGGAGCTGCATAAAATTTTTGAAACATGAACCCGAGCAATTATTTAGTAGCAAAAGGCGGTGATTTATTACAGGATACACGTACTGTAATCACACACACAATTTTTTAAATATTTGTAGTTTTGCAGAAATTTTTGTATTTCTTGATTTTTTGGATTTTATAAACAAATAAACATCAGTGAACATGCTCTTAATGTCCTCGCCTTTATTTGGTGTTATAATAATAATAATAATAATAATAATAATAATAATAATCTAAAATAAAAGCGTTCCGCTAGAACTCTGCAAGCAATAAATGTGGCAGTGATTTATTACAGGATGCACATAGTTGGGAGGTTACGTATTTGTTTATTTCTTGTTTTAATGCTTCCAATTTTATGATACATAAATAAATATCTACAATCCTGCTTTCTTAACAAGACCTTGTTGGTGCCTTTATCAGAGCGATTCAGATCAAATCGAATCGAAATCGCAAGAAACTTCTGATCAAATCGCCCAGCCCTAGTTCAGTATGAACAAGCTGAGAAAAGTTTCCATGTCCTTATGTCCTCCTCGGGAAGGTCATGTGAGGTCACAAGCTCCAGAATTCTGGGAGTTTTCCAAAAAGTGAAGACTTTAAGATGAGATTGCATCAGACCATGCGGACTTCTTGCAACTCTGGCTTTTCCAAACTAACATTAACGTCACAAAGAAGAATGACGCACATAAACACACACACACACACACACACACTTTGTTTTAAGCACAAAAAAAAACCACACAACGCTCACTTTGGCACGTGCAACACATTCATACGGTTTATTTCCCGAATTTAAAAATGCATTCTCCTTAAGTCCGATTGTAATATTTATCTGTTTACTGATTTATTTATTTTATTCTGCACGCAGGAACCGATCGAGTTTCAGCCCGAGGTTTTAAAACTCGCGGGTTTAAACTCCGTTCGAGGTCTCGAGCGCGCTTTAAAGCAGAAAAGGTTAATTATTGACGCGCACGAGCCGAAGAGGCGCGCGAGACAGATAGAGCAGGTCTGAATGAACTCACCGTCCTCAGCGCCGCCATCACAACAGCACGGCACGCGCGCGCGCACGCACACACACATACACCGAACTCTGACCGGCTGGAAACAAACAACTGCGCTGAGCGTTCCGGGTTTGCGCGGACGTGGTCGGGGGGAAAAAGGGTGCGTCTCAATTCGCGACAGAGGGAAGAGTCTCTCAGTGCTCCCTTTACTCACAAGTCTGTCCACACTCAGGCCTCAGGTCAAATTAGGAATGTCATAATGCCTTGTAATTATGTGTACATTTCCTACTTTGAAATAAAAATGCGTGTTATACTCATTAATAAACATAGTTTTGTCAGATCATGATTAAGATATTAAGGCTAAACTCATTGTATCATCATCGTCTATACCTGTGCACTCATTCACACACTGCAGGTAATTCAGGAACGCTGATCTGCCTAATCTGCATGTCTTTGGACTATGGGAGGAAACTAGACGAAGCCCACCAAGCACGGACATGCAGAGTAACGCAATTACTAATGTAAAATGCGCGGCTTATGGAATACACTTTTATGTCTTTATCTTTTTTTTTTTTTAATATCTTTTTATATCTTGTTTAAACTCAATTGTTAAAATGTTTGATATGTTTAGTCATTAAGATTAGTTCAAATCCAGAGCGGCTTATTAAAGAGCTTCAGAGTCTCAGACAAAAACATGTGTTAGTGCACTAGGTCAAGGACTTGCAAAATTGCTTTATTTTAATTATACAAATTAAGTCTAATCTTTCATTGATGACAAAATAAATGGTGGTGTATCAAATAGGGAATGGGACGTGACCAATCTAAAGGCCATAATTAAGTATGTGAAGCTTAATTATTATTATTATTATCATTATTAACATTACTCACTCTTTTATTTTTTATAGTGTTTATCCTTTTTAGGGTCGCAGGGGGCCTGGAGCCTATCCCATGAGACTTAGGCCACAAGGCGGGGTACAACCTGGACATGGCACAAATCCTTTGCACTATGGGTAATTTGGGAATGCCAATTCATTTAACCTGCATGTCTTTGGACAGGGGGAGGAAACCGGAGTACCAAGAAAGAAGCCACCAAGGACGAGGTGAACATGTAAACTCCATGCACATGAGACGGGAATCGAACCAGGACCCTCATGGTGTTTTGTGGGTGTGGCTACATGCAAATGGGCTGTATCAGGATCTGGTGATCTGGAGGAAAGATTTTAGGTCAGTTTTTCTTACATAAATCATACAATGAGACAGATTCTTATAAATGTTCCCATGTCCATGACCTTCCGTTTTCTTTTTATGTCCCACCCGCTTTCTCCTCTTTCCCAGTTAACTCACAACCGAGGGTACTTCATTCAAATCTGAGGCCAAGACGATGTGCACATGAACCAATCAGATTGGCTAAGTGATTAATGAATTTGGACGCCAAAAAAAAAAAAGTCAAATAAAAAACACTTTCCCGCTCAACGCTAGAGAGCACAGAACAAGAAGTCGGTTTGAGACACACCCGATGTGTGTGCGTGTGCGCGCGCGCGCACATAATAATAAATGGATAAAAAAATAAGAATAAAAAATAATTTATACGCTCGACACACAGAGTATTCATTATTTTAAATATCTGTTTGGTGTATATATGTGTGTTTAAATAAATATATAAATGATTAATAAATAAATAATAATGTTGTACGTGTGATCTCGTTATTAATATCTGGGAGGTGTGGAGATTTCCTGAGCTCTGATTGGATAAAGCGAGCGAGGCTCGAGGGGAAGTTAGTTCAAATGAGTTCATCACCGCGTCATCCGATTGGTCGAGAGCAGGGGGGCGGCGGACCTTTGCCCCTCGCTGATTGGACGGGACGAGTTTGCGTCAGGCTGCGCTTGATTTACGCAGAGTTTGCGCAATTGGTGCGCTAAAATTAATCTCGTGAATAAAAAAAGAAAAAAAAATCAGATATAGAGCCTGTGTGCTGGTGAAGTGTTTTTTATGGGTTTGTTTAAGGTCCAGTGGCAAAATAACGCTTGAGAAAAACTTCCTTCCTTCATAAAAACAGCAAATAAATAAACAAAATTGGATTAGATAATATTATAATACATTGATATTTCTTTCATCCTAAAGATTTCTCATCATGAGTTAACAAAAAATCATAACAAAAATACATTAAACAAAATCAGTTTGGGATTTTAATGCAGAAAATAACCCTCCCTGTTATCTGGTAAAATAGTTAATATTATCCTGAATAATTACTTAAGCATATTTTTTTGTATTTATGTAAAATATTATAAACCTGCTTTTCCACCCATGTACACTTGTCTAATGTTAACATATTATTTTAAATAAAAATAAAATATTGTAACAAAATTATAACTTTGTAAATTGTATAATGTACATTTTACCAATATTTTTATATTTAACATTTTGCTAAATTTAAATTGAAAAAATTTGCTTTTCTCTTTTTACATTTTTTTTCTGATTGCAGTAAAATCCTTCCATCTTTCTATCCTATTGTCCTCTTTTCTCTTCATGATCAGTCGCATAAGCATTTCGCTGCATATCATACGGTGTATGTGACAAACAAGATTAAAATTTAAAATTATAATAAATTATCATTAAACCTGTAATTTATTCTATTTCTTTTCTAGGTTGTTTATCTCACACGGCTAAAACAACAGGCTGTTACTGCTTATAAGTTACTGCTATACAAATGTCTTTTTTTTTTCAATTAGTTGACATTACTTTGAGAGATTTGTTTGTATAATTGTAATAAAGATTGTTAAGTTAAGTTAAGCTTTTATTTTGTCACATATACATTACAGCACCGTGAAATCTCTTCTTCGCATATCCCAGTGTAACTGGGGTCAGAGCGCAGGGTCAGCCATGATACAGCGCCCCTGGAGCAGACAGGGTTAAGGGCCCAACAGTGGCAACCTGGCTGAGCTGGGAATCGAACCACCGATCCTCCGATCAGTAACTCAGTGCCTCAGCCCTCTGAGCCACCACTGCCCCCACCATGAAGCATTTAAGCAAATAGATTTTAAATAAATAATTAAAGATCTTGGATTTTTTAAATGTCATATGAGAGATGAGATGATTTGCTGGAAGAAAAAAAAAAACAGAGTCACACCAGGTTTGTATTCAAATTCCACAATTTTTAATAAATTTTCAGTTTCTCAAATGAGAAAAATCTGCAAAAAAAAAAAAAAATCAGGAATGTGCAAGAATGTGCTTCTGCATTAGTAAATAAATTTCAAGAGAAATCAAGTGTATTTAAAATGTAATTAAAAAACCAACCACAAATCAGTCCTGTGGTATTATGTGCCATTCTGATTAAAGAGAAAAATTAATTATAGTATCATTATTTAAAAAAGTAAACAATCAACTCTTCAATGATTCAGCCTTGATGCGGGACAGAGACAGACGCATCGGCTCACATGAGGTAAATGTTTTATTTGTTAAGGAATCTGACTTTTGAAGCCGTAGTTGAGCTCGGCTCCTCCGCTCAGCAGCAGGTCGATTCCGGTGCAGAAGGTGGCGTCGGCTGCCAGGAAGAGAGCCATCAGTCCACTTTCCTCCTCTGTGCCCATACGCCCTAGCAACTACAGCACACACACACACACACACACACACACAGATTTATATTTTACGAGTAAGAGGCCTGAGACTTTCAGTAAACACTAAAGCAGCCTTTTGTACGTGTGTGTGTGTGTGTGTGTGTACTCCATCACGCTGGTAATTTACAGCTGTTTAAAATTCTTCACTTCTTTTATTCTATCTTTCTACTTGTATCGGCTCTTGAATATTTAATGATTTCAGATTTCTTTGAAGTTCCATGTTTTTAGTGCACTGTATAAAATATTAGCTGTGATTAAACGCGTTTACACCACAGTGCTGCAGAAATCTCAAAGCTGATTGATCAGAAACTCTGCATTCATTGTCATTGCCATGGCAACGGCTCACACACATGCTCTCATACTGCCATCGTGGCATTAAAGTCCATTTCTGATGATATAATAATAAACGGATGGAATTTATTATTATATGGAATAAATGGAACCATACATGGGTATTTTTGATATATGAGAAATATGAGGTCACAAATGATCTGACAGTAGAATTTATTGAAATACATTTTTTGGAAATATGTGATTTCTCGACATAAATCTCCTTGCATTTCACTCCACTTTGTCCATCTCTTAACGAACATTTACGGCTGAGCCGCGAGCCACGAATGCACTGCTGTCTTCACGTGTTCATCAGAAGTGACTCTTTGTCCTCGTAGTTTCAGGTGAGAGTCTAATGGAGCGAGATCTGGACTATAGTGAGGACGCTTTAACACCTCAGAGTGTCCACAGTGTGGACAGAAGTGTTCAAATGTAGATCATCACACGAGATCACAACGCAATCGGATATCAGTCCTCTGAGTTTAATCGGAAGTTTAGTCTTCAGCTCTTCAATAAGCGTCTCACAGTAACGAGCTCTGCTGATTGTTAAACCGTTTTCCTTACAATGTTCCAATACTTATGGCCCTTGAGATGAGAATCCCAGGAAACTGTAACCGTTGATGAATTTTCCAGCTGATGTTCGACGTCTGAACTTTTTTTTTTTTACTCTCAGACTCGTAGTGATGAATCCGTGTCTCATCACTGGTAATGATTCTCATTAACAAACTTTCACCTTCATTAGCGCATCGCGCGCTCCATGCTTTATTTGGAGATATCCAAACGTCCTGTTTATGCTCTCCTGCAATGTCCACCAGGTCCACCAGGTCCACCCGCGGACCACAAATACATACACGAATGACGGCACGCTGATCTACTTCGTGCAGATCACAAGCAGGGAATCCATTTTGGCATCACAGTTATGATCATGGCGTTATATACAAATAGTCAAGTTCAGGATGCTAATTTGGTGTAACCTGACCTGCCAGTTACCACCAACACACACACACACACACACTGTTCTCTGTAAACACACATTATTCTGTTGTTTGGAAAGAAACCTGATCACGTAGAGGAGTGTTAAAGTACACAGACGGATTGTTGGAGAATGTTCCAGAGTCTATGAATGTTCTACATTTTCCTTCTCGCATTCAAACACATCCGTCTCTCTCTCTCTCTCATGTTACCTGTGCATTCTCTCCCTCTTTAATGGTGGCGGCTGCGTCAGGTGTTTGGTCAGCGAGCTCCTCCCACAGAGGCGTCATCACGTTACCCGGGGAAATACTACAACATATTAATGATGATAAATATATACAACAATCAATAATAATAAATACTGCAGACGTGATGTGAGATGACAGAACAGCTCAGGACGTGATTCTACTGCACGCACTGTGACCTTGCAGTGTGATCAAATAACACATGGTCTAATTAAAGAAAAATCAAATCAAATAACTATAACGGTTAGAAAACAAAACACGTAAATGATTAGAATCAGGACTCACCAGTTAACTCTCACATTGTAGCGACTTTCATCTACAGCCATGGCTTTGGTCATGGAGATGATCGCCCCCTAATGGACAAACACAAGCATCACACGGACTGGACTCTCAAACCCGCAGTCACACGAACCTTGAGTCCAATATAATCAGCACGATAGCTCCATGTGTCAATAATGATAAAAGTCTCGCATTACAATGTAAATTCATTCTCCAGCCCAGAGTTTTTCCTCTCGTATCCACGCGCTGATTACGGAGTTGTTTATAACATACAGTGTGATACAGGGCTGTTCAATCCTGGATTCTGATTGGGCAAATAGTGTTAATATTTTTTTTGGGGAGACATTTACTTAAATTTATTTCTGATGTAAAGCTCTTACCTTGGTGGCTACGTATGGAGCGGCGTGTTTCTGCCCGATAGTCGCCACCAGGCTGGAGACATTGATGATGTTGCCTTGTGTTCTCCGCAGATATGGAAGAGCAAACTGACCGGGAGAAAAATCTATTACCTCAGGGACTTTAAAATACAACCTTTAAATGACAATAATAATAAGATTCACATAACTTATAGGTGTGGTTTTTAGATACAGATACAGTTTTTAGATACAATCATTAATTAATGATTCATCTATTCTCATGTGATTCTTTTTATGACTCACTTATTCTCATATGATTCCTTACAAGGATTCATTTAATCTCATTTGACTCTTTTCATGATTCATTTATTCTCATTCAAATCCGTTGATGATTCAATATTCTCATGTGATTCTTTTCATGATTCATTTATTCCCATCTGATTCCTTTGATAATTCATTTATTCTCATTTGACTCTTTTCATGATTCCTTTATTCTCATTTGATTCCGTTGATAATTCATTTATTCTCACTGACCCTTTTCATGATTCATTTATTCTAATTTGATTCTCTTTATGATTCATAATCATCTAATAATAAAAACTCCAACTTGCCCTGCGTGAAAAAGTCATTGGCTCCTAAACTTAACTTGTTGTACCAAAAGCTTCTATTAACTGCAGATCTAGTAACCCAGTGTGAGTACTGTAGCTATCCAGTGACGGAAACTTCAAAGCACTTTTTGTAAGTCGCTCTGGATAAGAGTGTCTGCCAAATGCCTAAATGTAAATGTAAGCTCGATCCTTCACATCCCTGTGGATGAATCGAATCCCACTCTTCTTTACAGAACGATTCAATTCATATGTGACACATCATATGTCTTCTGTACATGTTCTCCTTCAGGATTTTCTGGTTTAGAGCCATAACAGAGCTCGTGTTTTCCTCAGGGATCATATTACATTGTCCCAACATGCCTGGGGTTCCTAAAGGTATTTTTCTTGTATTCCTTCTGGTTAGCGATGCTTTTCATGAACTCCATGTTCCCCCAATCAGGTTGTTTTTTTAAAACAATTAAGCATGACAATTAAAAAACAATGAAAAAAAAAAAAATCTTTACAGCACTGTATAATCGTAGTATAGTTTGATTCCATATTACTTATGCTTATTTTAAGAAACTGTGCTTTATCTTTTCACAAATTGAGCTGAACGAAGGGCGTTCGAGTCAAACCGGGATTTCCGATTGTGCAGAATAAGTTCTAAGAATAAAAACTCTCTTTACGCTCACTTTATATAATCTCCTGCTATCACTAACGCACTTATCCCAGCGTGTCACTAGTGCTTGGCCACATCAAGGTAGAAAGTTTTCTCGGTTACTAATAAGAGAAACTCCTAATACTCAGCTGCATTCAGTAAAAACATAACAGCCAAGAGAAGAATAAAATTCATACATTTTTTATTAATATAATAATAATAAATTAAGTATTAATACACTGGTTTTAAAGTAAAACTCTAAACAGTCTGAAGTCTCACCTTGGACGCGAGGAAATAGTTGATTAGGTTCAGGTTGAGTAAATCCCGAAACTCCTCGGCACTGGTGTCGTCTGTGGGTTTGTGAGGAGGATCTGAGCACAGAACACGCCCACTTTATTACTCACTCAAACCACAGCGTGCTGCTTAAGTCGTTTATGTATCAAGTATTTCTCGAGCTCAGAATTAAGAAATAAAACACTTGGCGTCAACTGGAGTATTTTATTACTCTTACACTGCAGCAATTTGCCAACAATTATAATTACTGAGTTGTTAAAAGACCAAAATCTCGTACACTTCGTTGATTTATTGCTAGTTCTGAAGGTGTGGAATGTCCATGACATGACTCAGTTCCTGTTCTTATTTGAATGAACATTAGGGACGATTAATAATTAATAGATTAAGTGGTGCTACGAATTTAACCACATTCACCGATAATGTTTGTTTTGCACCATATTTTTCTGTAGTTCACGGTTTTCGATTTGTACAGCACAAGATGACGCACTGGCTGTTCAGCGGATGCGCAGTGTTTGACATTGTATTTTTAGCAACCGTCATATCAGGGAAGAGAGACGACAGGATTTTTTGACAGCTTTAATGTTTTTTTATTCTGTTTCAGCTACAGCTATGTTCAAATTACCAGCCTTAAGTGACGCCGTTCCAGTTTTCTCCCTAAATGTGACACCGAGTTTTTCCAAGGGGGTCTGTCCTAGATCGGATACATACAGTACATGATACTGATATGTCATGTGGTCAGGGCGCTCGCCGACGTCATCGGTCAGCACTGGCAGCTCTGGAATTTCATTACAGTCCCGGCAACAGCTGCTAAAACTGCTAAAGCGAGGCGTCTGGCCTTCTTTCTTCATCTGGAGCTCAATAAACACAGCCGACTAACCGCTCGCCGTCTTCTGAGCAAAACCACAAGCATGTTTCTGCTAAAATCTCATCCATCGTTTGGAGTGAACGAGCGCTCGACATGCCGCTTCGGAGGACAGACGTGTCCACATTAGAGTCACTTGTAATTGTGAATTTGAGTCCTCATGACCTGTAAATCCGATCTGACCAAAAAAGTCTGAATCGAGCAGTATGGCTAGTAAAGTGAACAGCCTGCTCGTGCTTCATTAGTTTCTCACATCACTAATTGTCCCGTTTTTTTAACCGCTTAAATAAATCTTAAACCGAGAAAAATGGGCATCTTGTTATTGTTAATTATTACAGATAGATTAAGTGACATGTCTGCCTTATCAACCCTAATGAGCTCAGAAATATTCACCAATCAGAGCCCAGAATTCAGCAGTGTCGAGGTGTGAGTGAGAATAAAGTCAGTGAAAGTCGGACGCTTACGCCAGCCTGCGTTATTCACCAGACAGTCGATCTGTCCGAAGCGCTCGACGGTCGTGGAGATCAGCGTCTGAGGAGGAAACACAAACACTCTACTGTAAGAAAACTCTGTAATAAAACTCAAGATTCCGTTACACGTCCGGCGTGTGAGACGCACCTTAATGTCCTCTTCTTTAGAGATGTCGCAGGGCAGGAAGAGACACGACCCTGGCCCCGTCTTATTGAGCTCTTCCTCCAGCTGTTTACCGGCTTGAGCTGGTGCAGGAGAAAAAGAAGGAAATAGAGTTGCGAGTAATGATGAGCGCGCCCAAGCGCCCAAGCACAAAAAATACATGTTGAGTGAGTCAGCGTATGTCTGTGTGTGTGTGTGAGGGACGTGTGGGTGAGTCAGTCTCTGTGTGACAAGTAAATGTGTGCATGTGTGTGTGTGTGGAGCGGTTTCTCTCCCTGGCCGCAGTGAACCTTGTTTTTGTGTGTGGAACCCGAGTGTGTGTGTGTTAACAGATGAAACATCAGTGGGAATCCCGAGGAAAAATAACGTCAAGTCAGTGAAATAATTGCTGTGCTGCAAAATGTTAGGCACATCAGTCACTTGACCCCAAATAAAAGCTTTGTTTTTTTTCCTGCTCGAGTCATTAAATTCAGCTCCATTCTCTCACTACATAGTGATCCTAATGATTTCTACATCCTACACAATTATTCTTAAGACCCTAAAGCGGCGTGTGTAGATAACCGTGACACATAGACCTAAAAACAGGTGGGATTTTTGGTGCATGATCTCAAATTCAACTCCGAGCTCTCATTCGATAGTGAATGTTACAATGTCAACGCAGTACATAGTGCACGGTACACAGTGTTATTACGCACCGTGTGTAATAACATGGACGTGTCCTCCGCTGGAAAGCGCATTAAATAGGTTAGGTTACAAAATACTGACAGTATATTTGTGTATTTTGGCATAAGTGTAAGAGTTGCACGTGATTCTGCTACATTTACATTTGCATCAGCCGTATTATGAACGCTCAGTTTGTGCTCTATAGGAATAATTGAAAATGTCTTAGCTACGACATTGGCAAAGTCAACTGAAGACAAATTTACATAAATATAAAAAGACCCCATAGAGTTCATTTAATCAAACAATGTTCTACAGAAATATAAATATAAACAGATTATGCATTCATGAATGTAATATGTAGATTAAATGTGAAAAAATTAATTGTGCATAAAATGAACAATGTGTAAAAAAAAAAAAAAAAACACTTTCATATCACCATCACCATCATCATCATGTGATTTTGCGCACGTGAAATTTCGGGCGTTTCTGTTTAAATAACCACAACTTGTGACTTTAGAGAACTTTGTCCCATGCGATAAACAGATCTGTGGTTTCCCTAAGCACAAGTGCACTACGGTCTCACAGTAGCTATAACTGTACCCTACATAGTGCACTACACTATTCTAGACTTCTATGCTTACACACTGCACAGCGTTTTACAAAGGGAACTAGTTTCCTCAATTATTTCGCACTAGTGAGCCATTTTTCAGCCAAATTCAGCTTTGTTCTCCCATAAGAGTATACATCCTACATAGGTCACCTACATAGTGCACTGTTATCGTTGTTTGTCTTTCGGATGTCTTTCAACCATACAATCTATACACTCAACGTACACTGGATGCCAGTGTTTGGGGTTTGGGAAATGGGTGGGAAAAGAACCTGCGTTTTTATTATGGCAGATGAGAACCTAAAGAACTTAAGAACTGAACATTTGCAAGAAATGAGCATTTCCAGCATACAAGAGACGGAACTGAGACGAACCTAATGCCAGCTAAGCTGCGCGTACGTCGTCCCGGAAACGTTCAAAACGTCCAAGTCGAGCCACATCAGTGGAAGGCCAAGTGAAGGGAGCGAACGGACATCTTTTTATTTATTTATTTATTTGTATTTTGTGTGAGATTTAGTGAAGACGTAGCGCCGCGGGTCACATGAATGTTATCGAGAAGAAAAGGGAGTCGCTTTCGGTTTGGTTTTTAAAGGTGCCGGTGCCGAGAGGAATCATGAATGAACGTTAAGTGAGATTTAATGTCTGTTTATTTCAGATTTTACTTAATTTACACGTCTTTTCTAAATGTTTTCATATGCAGGAATATGATTATAATGTTGGAAATTGGTGATATTAATGATATTTGGGGCGGCTGGAACGGATTATCTGCATTTACATTATTTCCTATGGGACGATGAGTTCCACAATATGAAATTTCACCTTAAGAACTCGTACGCCGAGGTTCCGCTGTATAGCTAAAGTAACTTGTATGCACTAGTGTACTGTACACACTCGGGTATAAAATCAGCCTCAACAATCAGGTTTTGTTTGTTTTTTTTCTTACAAAGACAATAGTCAATAATTAAACAAAGTTATGATAAACAAACAGAAATAAAGAAAGAAACTCATTTCTCACCTCCTCTGGCACAGAACACGACTTTAGCTCCGTTCTGCACTGAAAGCAAATCAGCAGAGTTTTTATTAATTAACACTTTATTATGAACTCAACTCGTCTCTCTCCCTCGTCGAATGTCGGCCCTGCGCGCGCGCGCGCACACACACGCGCGCACTTACCGAACACTTTAACGACGCCCCGGCCGATGCCTTTCGAACCCCCGGTCACAATCACCACCTTGTCCCGGTACCTCTGTCCGCTCGCCATGTTCCCTGCAGCCTGATTTCCGCACAACTGCTGTGCGGAACCGAAATATAAACACACGCGCGCGCGCGCACGCGGAACAGTCAGGTGATTTACTGGAATCTCTTCCGCAAAAGACACACACTGTGCAGTGACACGGAACCGCCGCGAGAGGGAGACAAAAACTAAATATACACGTCATTCCACGAAACATGCTGGAGAGTGCGGTGACTGCGCGTGTCGCCGATGCTCGCGACCATTTAAATGAACACAACACACACATTAATGGTGTATGCTCAGATATGTATGCGCTTTCAGTCACGAAATAAGTTTTCTTACTTTAATGTTCAATCTATATATTTATAATAGTAGCATTTTTACATTTTTTATTTTTATCTTAAAAAGGATAAGTTCAAGGAAATGTCTGGGCACTTTGATCATCCAGTACATCAAAGTGGAATCATAAACTTTTCATCTAAGATGAGATTTTTTTTTTTTCATGAAATAAATCTGATTCACAAGAATATGTCAACGTTTTATAAAAATAAACACTATTAAACACTAAAATCATGATACATAAAATTACATGTTACATAAAAAAAATATATATATATATATTTTTTTTAAATACATATGACAATTTGAAATGGTTCCTGCATGAAAAGTCGCTATAGATGAAGAGCTCCGGACAAACACAAAGGCTACGTCAGATGTCGCGCTTCATTGGTTGACAAATGTCATCATTTATTTTTGCAATTTTGTGCGAAGCTTATAAGTGTGTCATTAGTGCTAATTGATTACATCTCATAATTAATTGATGTTAAAATAATTGAAAACCACGTGGTCGTACACATGGAAACAAAAATGGATTGTTCTACAAAACATGCTGGGAAGTGCTCTGACTGTGAGTTTTGCTGATGCCAAAAATCATTTAAATGAACATAACACACACATTACTGGTACTGTATATGTTCAGAAAATATACACTAGTGTGCACTTTCAATCATGAAATGCATTTTCTTAATTAAAACCTCAAAGAATTTTAGCCTTTTTTGGGGGGGCCATTTGCTGTATAAAAAAAAAAGAAAGAAAAAAAGAAAGAAAGAAAGAAAGAAATGAACATATACAGTATATTCTCTACATACAAACTTTCGGAGATACAAACATGTATTGTCACTTTGATCATACATCAAAATAGGACCATAGCCTTTTTGTCTAAATATATATATATTTTTTCATGAATTCAATCAGATTCACAATAACATCAATATCTTTTAGACACTAAAACTATAAAAACAATTATTGATTCTAATTAATAATTCATATAAAGTAAAGAAAGGTTTTGTCTGTACATTGATCAGAACTCCATTTCTTCATATTTATGACATATACAACATTTCACACATTGGACGACCCAAAACCTGTTTTAGAAAAATTTCTGTATGTCTGTCGTGCCAGATTTTGTCACAGCATCATGCAAAACTGGCGGAACAGAATTTTGGCAGTACTTGGGTTTTTGCCTGAAGTTAAACCTGCACCAAATGAAAGCAAAATGGTGAGTAAAAGTGATGTTGTGAGCAGTTATGTTTCAGATTACGTCTCATCATACAGTGCCCTTTTTCCATGAGGTGGCCGTGGAAAAACAATATATATAATATTAAATTTAATGAAATGTATTATACATTATTTACTATGACGCAAAAAAAAAAAATACTGGGTAAGATATTAAGAGGAAATTTTAAATAAAGATAAAAATTGTAAAGATAACTAAAGATTTCAGTTTGGCTTATGAGTCAGTCAGAAACATGAATACAGGCAGAGGAAAAGTTGTACTGCAGCCTAACACTAGGGGGCGTCAGTGACATTTAGGCTTCAATTCGAATCCTCTTACAACACTGGCTCATATAGAGGGATCGAGTAAAACTAAAGGTTAGATACTTTAAATAAAACTGTCATTATTTATAAATTATTGTGGAATTTAGACTTGGTACTTCAGCTTTAATACATCACACTGAATGGCAGTGTCACAGACTGAAACGTGAACGAAATGATAAAAGAAACCTTATCATCTCTTATCTATGACTTCAAGCCCGAGGCTATTGAGGATCCCAACCTTTTGGAACCTACAGTACAAACAATAATCATACGGAGAAGATGCAACTTTCCCAAACATAGACTGTATGTGAGATCTGAACCCCAACCCTGGCAGTGCAAAGTGACAGTGCTAACTACCTTCCCACCACATGTATCGTGTAAATCACTCACTCATCATCTATAGCACTTTATCCTGTATTCAGGGTCACGGGGGGAGGGGGAGGGGGAGGGGGGGGGAGCTGGGGCGTATCCCAGGAGACTTAGGGCACGAGGCGGGGTACACCCTGGGTGGAATGCAAATCCATCGGGGCGCCGATCCACACACATACATTTACATTTTGCATTCAGGCATTTGGTGGGACTTCTCAAAATAAATACAGTGCCTTGCAAAAGTATTCGTACCCCTTGAACGTTTTCACATTTTGTCATTTACATCTAATTGGTTCCACTGGATTTTAGTCAGTGGTATCAGAGCAAAGGGGGTGAATACAAATGCACGTGACACTTTTCAGGTATTTATTTATAAAAGACAAATTGAACACATTTTCCTTCCACTTCACGATTATGCTGCAGTTTGTGTTGGTCCATCACATAAATTCCCAAATAAAATACATTAACATTTGTGGTTGTAACAATGACAAAATGTGGAATAGCTCAAGGGGTGTGAATACTTTTGCAAGGCGCTGTACAAACTACAGCTAGCATGATAACTGATGACATCTCTTAGCTCGATTCATAAATACACAACGTATCTAATGACTGATATCTGAAGGAATAACGTCTCCGCAATAACAATAAAATGATCATTTTATTTATAATTATAATAAATTTTATCATTTGAATGAAAGACATATCCTGCCACAAGTCTACCAGGTTCTGGCTCTGGACACACGGCGTCTTTGAGGTGTATAAAGTGGTTACTGAAGGTATATAGTGAATGTATCTCTTTAATTGATATCTTACACAATTCAGTGTCAATGTTGTGCGATATTACTCAAATGTTGTGGTCGTCACAGGATCGCACGGGGTTTGGATGCAAATGTAGGGACAAGTCAAAAGGACACAGCAAGTTCAGAGTCAGACGATCGTCCAACAGCCAAGGATTAAACTCGTGAAATTGGAATATTAATCGGATCTAATGACTCGGTGTAAAGGAATCGTCACTGGGTGGCGACTGCGTGAGACACGATGAGGCAAGACGTCGCAGAGTCCCGAGGTCGGTCATGGGGGTGTGAGGTTTTAACAGATGAACAGGTAAGTTTTGGGGAGGGGCTAAGAAAGAAAGGGGCACATTGGATCATGTGACAAGGCTGTCAGGTGACTGGATGTGTAGGTCGTTGCTGCATTGAGGGTCTTGGGGAAGGGAGCTGTTGATCTTTGAAGTCCAACATGATTGTCTCGCACATTTCCGTCTGATTGGTCGAATTTAAAATAGGTGGCACGGCGGTGAAGCGGTTAACACTGGGACCTCGCATCTCCAGGGTCAGGGGTCGATTCTCGCCTCGGGGCCGTGTGCGTGGAGTTTCCTCCGGGGACTCTGGTTTCATCCCACAGGAGGCCAATTGTTGTTGAAGTACATCTGCTCACTTCAAACTTTAGGTGACAAAAGTTACCTACGATGAGGTCCTTTGAGCTCACACAGTGTGTCAGTGATGTAAGGTTGGACAAAGTGAAATATACACCACATACCACCTCAACTACCTTATACAGTACCATGGGCACAAGTAATCACTGTTACCATGGCAATGGTGGTTCCTGAGAGGGAGGAGCTTAGACCTGCGTTGATTTGTTTTGTATTCTATCGTATCTTAACAGAATATCATATTATATGTGTGTTGTATCATATTATATTATATTATATTATATTATATATTATATTATATTATATTATATTATATTACATTATATTATATTTTTATATTGTATAACATTGTATTGTGTCATACTGCATCATTTCATATCGTATCGTATCGTATCATATTCAATTCTTTTTTAACACGTCATATCATACCATATCATTGTCAGGGATAACCCCTAGAGGGCGCCAAAGCGCCCTGTGTTTTTTGTGTGTAGTTCCTTTTTTCACTTCATTTCCCATTAAGCACCTCGGTCAGGTGACGTGGGGCGCTCACCTGAACCGACTTGCTCATTAGTTTTATTACAAATGGTTTGTTTTAGTTCAGTTTCTTGTCTTGCGTCTGTTGATTTTCACCCGTAAATGTCTGTGTTTAGTTCGTGCTTCTTCCATACGTGTTTTAGTTTCATTTTCATTTAAAGTATATTTGTTTGTTAATTTCCCTGTTTTTGTGTTAACAATCAATAAAATATCGTTTCCTTTAAACACCTGGACCTCTGCGTTTATGCCGCGCACCCAGAAACGTGACAATCATATTATATTATGTCATATTGTATGTGTCATATCGTATCGTAGTCATATCATATTATATTCTACTGTATCACATTGTATTATTGCATATTGCATAATATCGTACTGTATCATACTCTACTATATCATCTTGTTTTGTATCATATCCAACAGAGCTGTATCTAATAACACACTGAGTAACAGTGAATAAGAAATACCGGCGATGACACGATGGCGCTTTTTCTTTCCTGATATCGATACACCGATACATAAAAGATGAAAGTTTCCACGTCCAAGAACACGTTTTCTTTCCAAAAAAAAAAACACATTTTTTCGCGATCTGAGGTTGGTATGTCCATTAGGTTTACTTAGATATCAGAGCCATCATTTGCCGCCGGTAGTAGATCAGTGCATGTAGAATAAAGAAGAACGATTATGAAATAGTAACAGCAGAAGGAAGACACAGCAGGAAGAGAAAACTAGTGTGACCTTCTAAATTAGGCCTAGCGTGTACGGGGAGCTCGCGGTGATGGAACCGGGATTGAATTTCGACATGACAGCATTCCCGAGTCGAAGGAGCAGTGAGAGACGAGAGACCCGAGAGACCCGAGAGACACGAGAGGTGGTGTCCACTAAACAGCTCCTGCGTGTGCCACTGGGCTGAGGCAGGGAAACAGGACGCCCTCTGAAGGACGGGGACAGACTGATGGACACGGGGGTGCAGGGACACGCGGCTCGCGGTGCTGTGGACGTAGTCGAGAAAACAGAGAGCGTGATTTAGTCCACATCTAATACAGGCGCTAGACTGATACAGTGCCGGCACTCGACCTCTAGACTCTGCTTCCTCAAGCTTTCTTTTTTTTTTTTCTTTCCTTTCCTTTATCCAGCTCATTGTGAGTAGAGCTACGAGAACTCATTCTAACCAAACACCTGATCGTGGGAAAAGCAGTCTGCGTTAAAAAAGATATACTTTTAAAACTCCATAAATGGAAACGTGTGTGTGTGTGTGTGTGTGTGTGTGTGTGTGTGTGTGTGTGTGTGTGTGTGTGTGACCTGTGCACTAACATTTAACATTTGACACTGTTCTGTCAACATGCTCCAGAGGATTATAGTGTTTACAGTTCACACAGTGCGACAGTGTGTGCGTGAGTGTGTGCGTGAGTGTGTGTGTGAGTGTTTTTGCAAATGACAAGATATGTTTAAACATTAACAATTACGGTTGCATATATTTTTTGTGTAGAGTGATAACGTTCTGAGAAGCATTGGGCGCTAAATTGCTACCAGATGATAAAATAACGTATATCATAACACACTTTACTGAAATATTGTAAATATTGTTAATCATTTTTCTCATTTCTGGGCATTATGGTAGTGAATGTTTAATGTTAATATATATATATATATAGCAAATTGAAAACTTTGCCCTTCAAAAGACCTTTTACTTTTACTACCTATAACTTTTGACCAAAATGTCTTTCAGTGTCATATTTTATATTTATTTTATATTATATTTAAAGTTTGGGAATAAGTTGCCTGTAAGTTTTGCGATTCTTTTGAAATCTAATTAACATCATATGCAAAGTGTATTAGTGTTTTTAAAAAAAAAAAAAAAAAACATTTTCAATTGTTTAAAATAATTTAATTGAACAATTTTAACTAGCAGCAGTTACACAATATCACCATGTGTGTTTTCATGTGTTGCTCAACAACTGTGGCATTTGAGTTGCGCTAGCTCATAGTAGCTGTGCGCTAATAAAATTGTCTTATCATATTTAAAACATAAAATATAATGCATGTTTTCAAAAAGACATTTATTTTGACAAAAATCACATTGTAAGCATTTGACTTAATTTGGAAATTTTCAGCCTTTGCCGTTATGATCAGTTTCCTCATATATATCATCGAAGGGGTGCGATATATTAGGCGGCAAATGAAGAGTCGGTTCTCAAAGTTGACGTGTTCAATGCAGGAAAAATGGGCAAGCGTAAGGATCTGAGCGACAGTAAGAAACGTTAGACTGTGACGTCTAGACGGATGGTTCAGAGTGTCTCTAAAGCAGGGCTTGTGGAGGGATCCTAGTCTGCACTGGTTGGTATCTACCAATAGAAGGATCAATCGACAGGATCACGCGTGGCCAAGAGTCAGTGTGATCCTCCGGTCGATGCTCTACGATGTCCGGCCATTCATGTGGATTTTACTTTGACATGTACCTCCTACCTAACCACTGTTGCAGACCAAGTTATTCTCCTTCCCTGATGACATAGAGTTCAAGGTGTTGATTTGACCTCCAAATTTCTCAGATCTCAGATATTCTGATTGAGACGTGTTGGACACCCAAGGCCTGGTCAGATCCAAGGGCTTATCTGTTGCTAATGTCTTGGTGCCAGATACCATAGCACAGCTTCTGAGGCTGTGTCGTGTTGTGTCTGGGGCTGTCCATGGGGACCTACACAATATTAGGCAGAGGGTTTCAATGTAATGGCTGATCGGTGTATATTTCTGCATGCTAATTAACTTAATGTAAAGTCAAAGCAAATTCTAATGCGGGCATAGGTATGTTCTAGTCAGAAATAGCCAAAGTAAGCACTTAAGAGTAAGAGTAAGTGAAGCAAGATTTAATATCTGCAGTGTGTGTTTGAGTTTGCCGCATGCTCTGATCACACACTCTGTGGTTGTCTTGTTTGGCATGAGGGATACTCTTTGGCCTGTGAGTATCATGCTCAAGTGACATGATTACATTTCTGCTCTTGCAGTGAGAAACATCCAGCCTGGACCAACACTGTGAGGCGCTGGTAAAGGAGTCAAGATGGACAGGCGTGGAGGAGGAGACGCCAGTAGGACAGCAGAGAACGAGAGCGACAAGAGGAGCAAAGAACAACGCAACAAGGCTGAAAAGGATGAGAAGGAAAATGAAGGAGTGAAGAAGGACAAGGGAAAGAGAGAGAGCCGTAGGTCAGGAGGATGGGCGCTGAGCGAGCGTCTGGCCATCAATGTCTCAGGGATGAGGTATGAGACGCAACTACGCACATTAGCCCAGTTCCCCAACTCACTGCTCGGTGATCCGCAGCGCCGCCTACGCTATTTTGACCCGCTCCGCAACGAGCTCTTCCTGGACCGGAACCGCTTCTGCTTTGATGCCATCCTGTACTTCTACCAGTCAGGCGGACGTCTACGCCGGCCTGCCAATGTGCCTCTGGACATCTTCATGGACGAGCTGCGCTTCTACGAGCTCGGCGAAGAGGTCATGATGCGTTTCAGGGAAGACGAGGGTTTCCCTAAAGAGGAGCCAAGGCCGCTGCCACAGAACGAGGTCCAGAGGAAGCTGTGGATGCTCTTCGAGCACCCCGAGTCATCAGGCGGTGCCCGCATCATCGCCATCATTAGCGTCATGGTCATTGTCGTGTCCATCGTCATCTTCTGTCTGGAGACACTTCCCGACTTCAGGCTGGAGAAAGAAATGAGAGAGGTGAGGAGAGAGAAGTGTAAGTGATGCATTGTATTTCCTGAACCAGTCAGATCTCATCATGCACCATGGAAAGGGGCGGAGCTTGTATACAAGACAGAAGTGATGTAGCAATAGATAAGGTTTTAAAGACTTACTGCAGAACTCACAAAGACTCGTCTGCAGTGCTGCAACACTGCTTTTGGCTTCTCTAAACATAACGGCTAATGAGCTGTTTGTGTAAAACCAATGTCACACTAGAGTTCAGTGCTGTTGTACCGAATATCAGCACGGCTGTGATATCTCCTGTACTGCGACTGAGCCCTCGTCCCTACGACCGCATCACAGCCATGATGATACTCACTAAGATCATTTGGGCTACATTTAAGAAATAAATGCTGAAAACTAGCAAAATTAGCCGCAGATAAAACGAGAATTATACACGCCAAAAGGTTACATTCTAGTCCAGAAATGAGCTTAATTATCTTATATTGGGTATGTTGAAATAGTATATCAAGAAATTTCAGATGAATTCGACTAAATTTAAGATAGTTTCACTTGCTGAGACGTCACTTTCTGCAGTGACTTTGTTCAGTCAGCATCATCAACTAGCTTCAGCTTATGCTACTTCGGGCTACCTAGTATTGCTTTAGCCTAGCAACATAAACACTACAGACACATTTTACCATGAACATAAGACCGGCGTAATCAAAAGTTTTGCTAATGTTACAGAAATAAGTCCAGAATGCTTCTTTCATAAAGTCCTATAAGAAACTTCAGCGAGAAACTTGAGCAGCAGCTAGTCTGTACAGCTCCTCCAATAATTCCTAGTGGGAAATATATGAGCCACTTCTTTTCACTTGGGTCCAGTTAGTTTGAACTTTTCTCCTTTGCATTTATGTCATTGTTGAGAAAAACATTTACTTCTCTTTTTGTTTAGAAGTTGGAACGTTTAACTTAACGCTTATGCTAATATATATTATTTATGTGTTATGTGTTAGGTTTAGTTTAGGTAAATGACACCCCTTTCCAGTCCTCCCACATTTTGTTAAAGTAATATTGGCAGTTATTATCATTGATTATTGTTATTTTTATTGTTATTGTTATTGTAGTCTTGTTAAAAATATAGTTAGCTTTTCTTTTTTTAATTAAGTTCTAAGTTTAGTCACTTCAGCTCTCGTTATAAGCTCATGGATGTAATCTTAGCAGTGATTTTTAGGAATAAGACTTAATATAGTTGAGATATAGAATAAAAGTCCTCAGGTCTCTCTGCTGTGATGTAATAAGACTGTTTCCTTTGCTCAAACAGCACGGCCTACATGTACTACATATATCCCTATATATATCATATACATATACATATATCCATGTATCTTAAATCCCAAGATTTCGCTGATTATTGAAATGATTTAATTCATTAAACACAGACACACTAACCTGTTTATCCCATTAAGTGTAATTCTCTCATACCTTATAGCAGCTATAAACACTAATTCCCTCATCAGCCTCTATATTCTAGACACACACACACACACACACACACACACACACACACACACACACACACACACACACACACACACACAACAGCTCAGGTTATGAGAAACATAGAAGCTCGAAGAACTCATCTGTAAAACGTAAAGCTCCAGCTGACACTGTTGACTCCTTCCATACACGTTACAGAAACATCTCTTTTAAACGATCTGCAGCTGCAGAAACGAAAACGTATGAGAAGGAAAGCATTCATATAAACCTGCGCGAACGTCAGGGCTGCTGTTAGAGAGCCAATTAACCAACACCTACTGACCAATCAGATACGTGCATATCAATGTGCGAAAGTTTAGAACACACCACCTGGTGGATTACGGAGGAACTGCAACATTTTAAATAAAAAAAAAAATTAAAAAATGGTTTCAAAAGTTTGGCGATACGTCAACTGCTGAACAAAACAATCGCGATATGTGACTGAATATATTTTTTCTCCATCTCTAGTGTATAAAGTTTTACATGTCTAACCGTATGTGTCAACGTATATTCCACACACAGGCTTTAGTGCTTATGAAGTGTGTGTGTGTGTGTGTGTGTGTGTGTGTGTGTGTGTGTGTGTGTGTGTGTGCGTGTTCACATTCTGTACATCTCACATCACTGCTTTCTCATATCTCAAACAGTTTGGCGGCTCACATGATACCCTGTTTTCAGGCAAGGAGTGTGTGTGTGTGTGTGTGTGTGTGTGTGTGTGTGTGTGTGTGTGTGTGTGTGTGTGTGTGTGTGTGTGCGTGCATGCATGTGTCGGCATCCATACTGTACGTTTTGTGGAAAACATACCCTATTTGCACCCAAAAATTAGCCCTGAAACATCTGAACGTGTGTGTGTGTAAAGCTCACACACACAGAGAGAGAGAAAGAGGTACAGCGAGTGTGAGAGAGAGAGAGAGAGAGAGAGAGAGAGAGGGAGAGGGAGACTTCTCATTTCTATGTTGACGTGCTTTGAGGGTTTTCCTTGCTCTATATTTAGCGACCTTAGATCCCTAAGATGTAACTGGAGAATGTGCTCGCTCGGGCATGCGCTCTCTCTCTCTCTCTCTCTCTCTCTCTCATCATCGATATTTGGCAGAGCAGTTCGGAAACTCAACTGATACAGTAAACTACTCTGCTCTCTCTCTCTCTCTCTCTCTCTCTCTCTCTCAGTCTGTTTTCCCGCCCCGTTCCCGTCTCTTCCCTCTTCCAGTTCGTCGTCGTTAATCTCTGTGGATCGAGTTTAACGACAAGTCTAAAATAATCTCAGGCGTTACTGGTTTCTGTGTCCTGCCCTTTTTCTCTCTCACACATGTACACACACACACACACACACACACACACACACACACACACACACACACACACACACACACACACACACACACACAGGGTTTTCCTGCTAACCTTAGCAAGGAAATAATTTCCGTTTTTATTTTCACACACACACACACACACACACACACACACACACACACACACACACACACACACACGAGAGAGAGAGACTGCTGAGGGATTGTGTGTTTATAGCTGCTATAACGTAAGTGAGAACAGGAACTCACGGACGTGCCATGATGTTAAACGTAACTATGAATGGATAAACAGCAACGTGGGACTCGTTAAAAAATAAAAAGATTGTTGTTCGTGTAATTAGAGGAAAATAATCCTCAACTCACTGTGAACATTTTCTTCCTTCCTTCCTGTTTTCCTTCTCCATTTGTTTTTTTCTGTTGCTGTTTCCCATCATTTCTTCTTTCCTTCTTTCCTCTGTTACTAACCTCTATAATTTCCCTTCTTCCTTTCCCTATTCCTTCATTTCTTCTTTACTCTCCACTATAATACGCATCCTTTCCTCCTTTGTTTCTTTCTTTCTCGCTCTGGCATTTCTTTACTTCCTTCTTAATCTCTTTCTTTACTTGTTCCTTTACTCACCACCGTACGTAACACCTTTCCTTTCTTTCCTTTCTTTTCCTTTCCTCCTTCATTCCTTCCTCTTACAGTTCCGCTACGGTCCTGACTCTCTGCTCCGCCTTTCTCACCATCCTTCCATCCTCAGCACCATTTCTTCGTCCTTGTTCCACCTTTTCTTTTTGCCATCACCTGTATACACACTTTATTAAACATGGTGTTTATTCTGCCTCTCTTTTCCGTTCGTAGCAAGCGTCGTTCCACTCGCACCACTCGTCTGCGAACAGCACGGCCCCGGTGTCTCACTTCTCTCCGTTCCAGGATCCCTTCTTCATCGTGGAGACCATGTGCATCTGCTGGTTCTCCTTCGAGCTGCTGATGCGCTTCGCCTCCTCGCCGAGCAAAATGCACTTTTTCAAGGACATGATGAACGTCATCGACTTCTTTGCCATCATCCCGTATTTCGTCACACTGGGCACGGAGCTAGCTCGGTCCAAAGGCGGCACGCCCGCCATGTCCTTGGCCATCATCCGTGTCATCCGTCTGGTGCGTGTCTTCCGGATCTTCAAGCTGTCGCGCCACTCTAAAGGCCTGCAGATCCTGGGCCAGACGCTGAAGGCCAGCCTGAGGGAACTGGCGCTGCTGATCTTCTTCCTCTTCATCGGCGTGGTGATCTTCTCCAGCGCCGTCTACTTTGCCGAGGTCGACAGCCCCGACACTTCCTTCACCAGCATCCCCGAGGCCTTCTGGTGGGCCGTGGTGTCCATGACAACGGTCGGCTACGGCGACATGTACCCAGTGACGGTGGGGGGCAAGTTAGTGGGCTCCATGTGTGCCATCGCTGGTGTCCTGACCATCTCACTTCCTGTCCCTGTCATTGTGTCCAACTTCAGCTACTTCTACCATCGTGAGATGGAGTGTGAGGACAGCCAGGAGTACACACATGTCAACACGCTGCTGTGGGAGAAGGAGAAAGGGGACAGCGAGGATGAGGATGGAGACGGAGACGAAGAGCCCGACTATGCGCCCTTGGAAGGAGGCGTGGACTGCAGAGGGATCTGTGCGCCGCTGAACGGGACGCTACTCGCCGGATTGTGTGCTGGGGAACAGAGGACGGGCAACGTGTACCGAGGAGAACCGCTCGTCACGCAAGTGTGAGAGAGAGCGAGAGAGAAAGAGAGAGTGAGAGAGAACGAGAGTGAGACCAGGGTTTCCATCCACTTGTTCAAATTAAAGTCCTACATTTTCATTAGTAAGATTGTTTTTTAGATTTCCTCAGTTTTGTAGTCATTATTTAAACTAGTCCACCAAAGTACCCAATTCAAACAAATGGTTAAACTGATTTATCAAAACCATCTTGTTAAACACGTCTTCTGTTCCTCATTAACAGCTTCAGTTCCTACCTGCAATCAGTCCTGACTTATTGTGTGACCGAATTCAACTTCAATACACTTAAATCTATTCCTTAGTGACAAAACAGGCCACGCCCACAAGCAACAAACCTCCAGTGATAAATTCGGACTGGTTTGAAATATGAGGTTCCCCTAAGCAACATCTCGCTCAGGTGCCTCAATGTGCACCAATCACACTATTTTAATGGTGTATACAATGGAATCTTGGTTTACGAGTATAATTCGTTCCGGAAGCGGGCTCGTATTCCAAAAACACTCGTAAACCAAATAGACTTTTCCCATAAAAAATAATGGAAACTCAAATTATTCGTTCTACAGCCCAAAACAATAAATAAATAAACATTATTAATACAACATATAAAGTAAAAATGAAACAAATTAACCTGCACTTAACATAAAAAAAAAAAGTCAAAATAAATCCAGACAGTTAAGTGTTTCCATTTGTGCCCACAGGCGCCGTGTATTTGTATGTGTGTGTGTGTGGAATTAGCCCCTCGCCTCGTCTTAAACAGTAAAACTCCTCCTCCCTCCCACACTTCGCTTTTTAAGTTTCACGACTAACATTCACAATGCAAACACTGTTTTAACGGAAAGAAAAAAAAAGAAATCTCTCTAATGATACTCGCGTGAGCAGGCTAACGGAATCACTGCTGTAAAGTAAAAAATAAAAAATAACAAATGAACCAGCACCTTACCTTTGAAAAGAATCGCGACAGAGCTGAGTTTTTTGTGTAAATAAAGTGCGTCTGCAGCCGGGGAGATCTGTGTGTGTGTGTGTGTGTGCGTGTGTGTGTGTCTGTGTCGGCGTCAAATCACGAGCGTGCGAGATGTTGATTATAAGAGACGAGCACTAAGATGCAGCAGGGGACTTTTATTTTGACACAGGGGAGAGGATTACCCATAATTCCTGCAGGGCAATAGAGAGAAAAATCATTGGCTCAGGTGTGATCACTTGCCGCTCGTTGTCAGAAAAAGAGTCACATGCGTGATACATGATACTCAGCACTCGTAAACTAATGCTCGGTTTCCGATTAAAAATTTAACACTTGTAAACCACGTTACTCGCAATCCAAGGTTTCACTGTATATATATATATATATATATATATCCGCACATGAGATTTTCAGCAGACGAGCAAATAAACCAAGCCAAACCCAACGCCGGCTAATTTGCACATACGCCGAGAGCCGTTCAAAACTTGTTAGCGTCAGTGGAAAGCCAAGTGAAGCAAGTTTATGTTTTTTTACATTTTTTTTGCAATTTGGTCAAGATTTAGTGAGCTCTCAGCACCGCGGCTCACAAGAACGCTACCAAGTTTGTTTTTTAAAGCGGCCGGTGCCGAGAGGAATCATTAATTAAATTCAAGTGAGGTTTAATGTCTATTTATTTCATATTTTACTTCATTTACACGTCTTTTCTAAATGAATGAGTGTTTTTATATGCAAAAATATGATTATAGTGCTGTAAAACGGTAACAGTGGTAATATTTTTGGCCGGCTGGAGCGGATTTATCTGTATTTGCATTATTTCCTACGGGACGATGTGTTTCACAATACTGTACAACATTTAGCTTTAAGAACTCACCTCCAGAAGAGATTAAATTTGTACGCCGAGGTACCGCTGTATTCGCCAAAAGAGAGAGAGTATGTTTTAATATGAATCTATTAAAAAGAGTATGGTAGTATGGCACCCCCTGGTGGTTTGGCGGCCCAAAGAAACCGATTTATAAAAAAAAAAAAAAAAAAAAACAGGTTTATAAAAGATGCTGTCGAGGGGAAGGTCTCAAAAGGAAGCATTTTGCTCGGAATGATGATGAGGCAGGACGGTTGTATGAAATTTATTTTTCTAAAGTAAATATGCAAACGCTTTGGATAGCTTGAGCGTGGGACGCCTCTGTCTGGGTACAGTCACAAGACTCTCTTTAAGAGTTTAACGAAACACTATGCAATGAGTCTTTATTTTTGCTGCTAAATACATTATGTGGATGGAAACAGACCTGGTGTAGAAGAGAGAGAGAGAGAGAGAGAGAGAGAGAGAGGTGTAAAGTGAAGCGAAACTCCTTCGTCCAGCTGTATGTGAGAAACCTGGATGGAGTGATACGAGAGAAACTGAAAACCGACAAGAGACAAACTGAACTGAACCAGGAACCAGACGACGTTACAGGACTCACACCATCATCACAAAGCCACGTTAAAGGAACAGTGTGGGGTCAAAAGATGTACTGTTTGTGTGTTTTTTTTTTATATATATATATATGTAAAGTCAATCAGCCTGATCGTTTCTTCTTTATTTAATTTCATTTGATTTCATTTTATTATTTGTACTGTAGCGAACATACGTCTATTTCACCCTGACTATTTCCCATTACACCGCAGCACTGTCACGTTCTTCGTTCTGATTGGTCAGACGGTGCGGAGTTGATTAATTTTCTGTAAAAGCAGCTCCGACAGGTTTGTTAATGCGCTCGTTCTAGTACATAATCCTCTTTACCTAATCTAATAAACACATATGGAAGGAGTCTCCAGTGTTAGTGCTGAAAAGCTGCAACTTTTCCAACAGATTCCATATCTATAAATCAAATAAAACGTGTGTGTGTGTGTGTGTGTGTGTGTCATTCTTTAATGAATAAACACACAATGCTGTGGTGTAAGAGGAATAAAACACAGACTCCATTCACACAAACCTGTCTTAACTAATCGACTATCAGCTGATCCTTTCTTACTATACAAATGTGCTTTTTCTCCCCTCCAAACATGTCCTTTAAACACTGGCTTTCCACCATTACACACAAACAAAACTATGACATCACAACCAAGACCAGTATATTCATTCACTTCTAAACTATTTATCTATATTCGTGTAAATGTTTCTTTATTATTTCTTTATTATTATTCATGACGTTGCCGGAATGCTCGGCTCTGTGTGGACATTGCACTTAAGTTAATTGTTGCGGCAGAAATATTTTTACCAGACAGGAAAGAAGATCCATCACTAAATACACAAACGACACTCAGTAGAGAGAGAGAGAGAGAGAGAGAGATGAGATGGACATTGTCTTAAAGAGAACACAACATGTCACATATAACATTATATCAAGGAAAATTAAGCTCATGCGATTTCTTTGTCCATGTACTGTATGTATGAGAGAGACAGAATGAGAGAGAGAGAGAGAGTGTGTGTGTGTGTGTTTGTGTGTGCCTATTCTTTTTAAAACTTGTATTTATCCTAAGAACCAGTGTGAAACTTATTTACAATGTATTTAATAATTAATAAAGAGTATTTTCATCATTGAAACTTTATACATTTCTCTTTCTTCGACTTTCCGAACATCTTCTTACGGAGCCGCGGATATGCAGCTCTAATCTGGTTTATTTTGTTCATCTGAAGCACAAAGGTCTCTGTAATAGCTTTCACTGTTGCTATGGAAACAAGCAGGTATTAAAACAAACCAGGGCATTAATAGAAAGCTGTCACAGAGTTATAGAAAATGAAGCCACACAGTCTGACTAATCAGATTCCAGAATTCTACACACACTGTGAACCCCAATAAGTGGGCAAAACTAAAAAAAAAAAAAAAAAAATCTAAGGTAATCAGTTACATCAAATGTTTTTTAAGTAATGATGTTTCCAATTTTAAGTAAACAGAACGATCAGTTTTTGAGTTTGTTGTCCTCATGCTATTTAATAGTAATTATCTTTTTTTTTGTGTGTGTGTTTTTTTTTTTTTGTTTTGTTTTTTTAGATAAAAGTTACTTAAAATATCTAATTTGTTCGGCTAACTTGAAAAGTGTCATTTCTACAAACTCGTAAATACCAAAAAAGTTCTAAATACTCATTAAGGTCTGTTAATTTGAACTAAATGTGATTATTTAAGTTAACAGAAGTCAGTAGGTTTCATGACTTAGAGCTTTAGAGTTTACAGTGTAGAATAGTGACCAAAAAAAAAAAAAAAAAAAAAATTCTGACCGGCTCCAAGGACCTGCACCATTGCCATCCAAGTGCACCACACACACACACACACACACACACACACACACACACACACACACACACACACACACACACACATATGATTTTAAGGTTAGTTTAGCTTGTTAGCATCTCAGCAGCATGCAGTGTCCTAAAGCTACCTACAGGAGGCGCTAGGATCACAATAAATAAATATTATAATTCATATACTGCTAGAGACCAGAAACCGTATAAAAATGATCAGTGAACAGCTTGAAAATTAGGATTAATTTTCAAGCTGTTCGGATTACAATGAATTTATTACGTATCAATATGATAATTTGTGATCAGTGTAGAAAAAAAAAAAAAACTTTATATATTAAAGTTATAATTCTACACAAATAAAAAACAACCTTTTAGCAATACTCATTTGATTGACTTTAAAATAAACACCTCAGCGTGTATCACTGATTAATAATAATATATTATATTCATATCGTGTATGTGAAGTTGGCTTTCTAATAGAAAATTGAACGAGTTCTCTTACAAGTTAGCCAACACGCCAAGTGTATATTTCTTTTTAAAAGAAAAAGCCCGTCCGCGTGCCCGACATCTCTGTAGAGAAACATTGTACAGCTCACAGTTCACGCTTAGAAGCTGAGACGCTTTGTATAATGAACAGTGAGATAACTTTGCTCATCGCTAATTCCTCTCTAGTATAAAGTCTCGAGAGTTTCTGTGAGATGTCTGTATATGTCCTGTATAGTGTCTACTCATTGCAGCCTTAACCATTGATTAGCATCTAGTAGACGTGGACAGGACGCCAAGCCATGAGGGTACGCTAGTGCAACGCCATGTTTTTTATTCATTATTAGTCACCTTGGCCAACTTGCCATTTCTATCCATCATGTTAACGACACTATATTAGGCGGGTCTGTCCTCATGCAGCATCTTACTTAAGCTTCTGTCCTCTTCTGTCATCTCCGACGGCGGGGAGAGAAGACTGGTGGAGATTGACGTCTTTACAGCCATCTGTCACTTTCCTCCTCAATCCACTCTCTCTCTCTCTCTCTCTCTCTCTCTCTCTCTCTCTTCTATCGTCATCTGTCTTTCTGTCTTAAAGCAGATTAAGTGTAATAACGTCTTAGGGTTCAGCCATTCCTTTATCCAGGAATCATTATTAAAGCAGTAAAGGTCCTAACAACATGTCAGTGTTAAAACAATACACACAGTACATTAAAGCAGAGGAAGGGAAATTTTTTTTTACTAGATTTAGATTTTATTACTTGATTACACTTGATCTGAAAAGGGACGAGGGGAAGAAATGTCTTTTTAGACTGGCCGAGAGACACGTGCTACTGTACCACGACAAACACTCACACTGACGTGTCAGAACCGAGAAAATATAGTAGTCATAGTAATAATAATAACAATAATAAGCAGAAATATTAGCATACCCCACACACAATTCGGTAGGTATTTAAATAAAATAAATAAATAAATAATCACCAAATCGAGACAAATAAATTAATCTGAGTTATGATTAATGGAAACAAAATTGAAAGAAAATAAAAATATCAAATTCAAAAAACAACCAAACAACCAAACGTCTAATTATTAGCAGGTAGAGTCGAATTAATAAAATACATCAAGCTGGGAAAGTAATTTTTTATTTTTTTTTGTTAAAATGATGTCTTTTTATGTCATTCTTATATTTCATTCGCAAACTTTCACTATTAAACACAGCTCTGATTTTTGCTGTCAGTACTTTTCCGTGCAACTTGGTAACTTCTTACGCTAATAAAATCCAGTCAGCCACGTACGTTTACATTTAGCCACAACCACAAATGTCCATTAAAGCTTCCAGAAAAATGACCAAAAAAAGGGACAAAAAGACCTGTTCTGGGGTGCCATTACTTTCGCTCTGACCGCATTGAATCATGCTGACTCTTTGTGTGTCTCTTCTCATACATATGCACAAACTTTTGTCATTCTGAATTTTAGTTCGTTTTTCCGAACTAAAGGACACAACATTCCTCGTGTTTACGCTCGTATATACATGTTTTGTACACAGTCTGATCAAGGCAGTGTCCAGGTGCTGTAAAGTGTGAGGAACTGTAGTAAAAGTGTGGTAAAGTGTGGGGCGGATGGCGGTAGTGATGGAGCGACGGCCTCAGGGGAGCTCACACGGCGGGACGGCGTGACTTCTGTCGTAAGCGGTGTCGTCGCTTTCTTCCCCCTGGCTGCCCTCGTCCATCATCCTCTCTCTCTCTTCGTCTTCCTCGGTCTCGCTCTCTCGGCCTCTCGCTCGTCTGTGCAGCCTCTCGCTGCCCCTCTCTCGCTCCCGCCGCCTCTCGCTGTAGTCTCGCGGCAGCGTCGCCGCCTGAGGAAATGTCAAAGGTGGGCGTGGTAAAAATTTTTTTTTTTTTTTAAATCTATGCATTGTATTGTATATGTTTTTTTTTATAATGCAACCGCAATAGTGAAAATCTTGAACGCAATCCTATGCAACTTGTGGATTCGTGCTCTCATCATTGAAGTGCTGAATGTTTCAATCGCACTTGTTGCTGGGCAACTGAGAAATATGAAGTAGCTAACAACAAGGGAGTGGTGCGATTAGGCGGAGTCGTTAATTTTCCTCTGACGGCTTTATAAAAACTGTGTACAACTTAATAATTAAGAAAGGAAATAATTAAGACTTTTACTTCTACAGCTGACTAATACTGTAAAGCGATCAGTGAGGGTTAGGGTTAGGGTTGATCCTTTGAGGGGGTTTGGATGATCCTTTTCATTCTCACCTGGTGGTCATGCGAGGGCAGAGGGCAGTAGGCGTGGTCCGAGAGGCGGTTCAGGAGGCGGGGCGAGTGCGGGCGGAGAGGAGGATGTGGAGAGTGTGAGCACGCAGACAGAGGTGAGGGCGATTGGACGGAGCGAGGGGAGTGAGAGCGAGCAGAGCGAGTGGAGTGAGAGCGAGAGTGGCTCAGAGACGCCGGCGGTGGAGGGTAGTGGAGCTGCTGCTGCTGCTGGAGGTGGTTGAGCTTTTGGGCCCGAGGGAAGCGAGGAGGGAGTTCTGGGGGGCAAACAGGATCGATCAGGTCTATATCAGTCAGGAGGGGGGGAGGGGGGACGAACTCCTCGTCCGATAGGGGGATGTTGGCGTCGATCTCAGAAAGCTCCGCCCGAGACAGGAAGTCGACGATGCCTGCTCCGAAGGAATCGCCCACGACGTTGATGGAGGTTCGCATCCGGTCACTAAATCAAACACACACAAAGGCATACACACTTCAGACAAACTGAGGATGATGATATTAAGAGTTATTGTTATTTACGTAACGCACGCTGGAGTACGAGCGGCGTGGGTAGATTGAAGAGAGGCGTTGCTCTTTCTTTTGCATTTTCTCTATATCATGATACGCCGCGTTTTCTTTTTCTCTTTAACTTCACGGGAGGCTGCTGATGGAGCGAGTGTTCATGGTGTAAAAGGAATTTGTTTACGGAATTATAAATGGAGAAGAAAAACATGATGTGCATTTCCGCAGAAATAAATAAATAAAGACAGTGTCCCGCGCCTGTTCGCCGCGATGCTGCGAGTCGAGCGGCGTTTTCCAGGACGCGCCGTTATGGGAAAGTATTCGTCTCTGAAACGCCTCACTGATTGTTTTCCAATAACAGCGCAACACGGAGAGATTTATTACACTGTAGATGGGTGGCGGTCAGGCCTGTGCCATGTAATAAAGTCTGGTGTAAATCCTCACAAATTAGAGCTGACACCCCGCTCTCTACTCCAGTGCTTAAGTGTTTCCTTTCAGCTCCAGCGTGCTTGAGTACAGAGAATAAAACAGCAAACAAGCATGTCTGATGACTTTAGGAATCACACGCATGCACCCACACACACACACACACACACACACAGAAGCATGAGCACTCACAGCAGCCAGTCGACGGCCACCAGCAGGCTGATGTCCTGTGTCGGGAGACCCACCGCCGTGAGGATGAGGAGCATCGTGACCAGACCAGCACTGGGAATACTGGCGGCCCCGACGCTCGCCAGAGTGGCCGTCATGCTGCGCCGAGCCGCCATGTCATCATCGCGTAACAAGAGGTAGCGAGATGGTGCAGAGAGCAAACTGGTAAATGTTTTTTCATTAAAAAAAAAAAAATCTTGCAGTTTTGTACTGGCTGGGGTTTAAACAAATACCCCCCCCCCCCACCTCCCCCATTGTGACCTAATATACTAAGAACTCATGCCCTGGCTCGATGCTCAACTCTGCCGAGCTTTTTTTTTTTAAGGCCAGCAAGTAGCAGCTAACAGCTAACGTAGCCTTCTTTAGCTCTTACAAAGGGTTAGCTTTAGGGGTACCTGGTAGCAGTGGCTAATTAAAGGCTAACCTAGCAACCGTAACTTCTTAAAAAGGGATAGTTAAGCTGCTAACAGTTAGCGGCTAACCGATCATGACTAAACTAGCTTTCTACAGGCCTTGGCTGTGCTGTAATTCGTATGTTGCTAAATATTGAGCGTAGCATAAAGACACTGGAGCCTGGAGACTACATATTACATCAACATCTCCTTACAGAAACTCATCTTACAGAAAAACCTTTTAATCTAAAAAAAAAAAAAACACACAGTGTTGGTGCGGATTTAAGGATTCAATGCGGCCAAAGAAGCTACTTCTGAAGTTTATGCAACGTGGAAGTGACCGATCTCGCCAAGTTGCGTTTTGGAGAGATCATTTTAAATGAGCCCCCAAAAACGGCCATTTTTCAGCATTATACTGCCTCGCTTCAAATAATTATCATTTAAAATGAAAATTATTCGTATTTCTTGATGAGTATTGATACTAAAATTGATGTAAGCATCTAGAAGCAAATGACCTGTGAAAACTTTTGCTTAAATAGTTTAAAAAAGCTTAAAAAGCAAAATAATCTGTAGTGTCCGTAACCATGTCAGACTCATGTTGCAGTATCTTCACAATTAAGCGTTTCAGAATAATACACTTTTCCGGGTTTATGTCTTTTCATGCAAAATCTATATTGGTCAAGTTTCATCTGAATGACAGTTAAGATCGTTGAATTTGATTTAAAAAAAAAAAAAGTTACTGACACTACGGACATAAACGGGCATGAAATTAAATTTAGCAAATGTGTTTCCTTTTATCTGACGAAAGTATAAATGTGTAGCGTATTTGCACAAAATGAAGCATGGATCGGGAGGAACATAAAAGGCATTTTGAAAAATGGTGTTATATGAGCTCATCTGAAAATTCACTGCTTGCCCTGGGTGAGCCACTTTTTTAGCACCGATATGTTTTGACCGACTTTATAAGAAGGTTATAAGGATGAGCGGTTACTAGAGAAATGATCAGGTTTGAGACGAGTGCAGGAATGTAAAGCTGCGCTACTGTCAGAGGTGTCGTTACAGTAAATCAATCAACACTTCCTGACCAATCGGAATTGAGAATACAACAGCAATGTGGTATAATAAAGGAACAAGATGCTCTGTAATGCTGTATAATCCTGCTAGATACCAATGTGACAGATAAACTAATCCTAATGAATAAATATCTGATTAAATGAATAAATACTGTATAAAAGCCGAGCGTTTCAACCTCTCTGAAAATGCTTTAAGGATGAGAAAAAAAGCTCATGAGGTGTTTCACTCGAGAGGTTTTAACAGCCGTCGTTAAATGAAACATAAAATATCCTCTTCGGGGCCTTTACTATGTGTTTATAGACTATAAACTGAACATAAACTTTATTTAGCAGGACTGGTCTTTTGTTGTTTTTCCTCAAACCAGACAACAGTGTGATTTTGTTTCCTTCTCGCCGATACAAACCTCACGGTGGCGATCTGTCCGCCGTCCAGCTCGATGCCGTTCATCTGGGCGATGAAAATAGCGGCCACGGCCTCGTAAAGCGCCGTGCCGTCCATGTTTATGGTGGCGCCGATGGGCAGCACAAACCGGGTGACGCGCTTGTCGATCTTCAGGTTCTCCTCCAGACAGCGGAAGGTGACGGGCAACGTGCCGGCGCTGGGAGAGAAAGACCCGGGCGGGACAGACAGGTGAGCGCGAGGAAGGAAGGAGAGGAAATGAAGTGTCACTTAGCCAAATGAGAACAATCAAATATAAAAGAGATCGCAAACAGATGGAAGCATTTGGCGGGATGAGGTCCTGTCAGTTGATGAGCTGCAGATTTATTCTGATGCAACACACACACACACACACACACACACACACACACACACACACACACACAGAGCTAGAAATCACAACACATATAATATAAAGCCTTTTAATAATAAATTGTGTGTTTAAAGAATTTTTTTTTTTCAATGAAAACCGCTGAATAACAAGTCATGTGTGATAAAGTTCGCGTGAATATTTATAACTTTTTTATGAGGATTCCTGCCAGATTTACAGAAGCTTCGCGTTCTGCAAAATACCAATGAGTCCGCATAAGCGAGCGATCCCATGTGTAAACTCATCTCTTACTTTTCTGGCGATGAATAAACAGCGAAAAAGCTGCTCTTATATATGGCATGTGCTACGTCTTCCACAGACACACACTAACTCTTTCTTCTGGTTCAAAGTTCCATAACATTTGCTTTAATCCATCAACCATCGTACGCTTCGAGGCAGATCAGTCCGTGTTCGCCTTTAGCTTCGACTTGGCCTCACTCGTTGTGGCATTGTCTCATCGACCTTATGCAATGGCACAACATTTGTATTGTATTTCTTGTATTGATGACCTCAGCAGCACATACTGTACGGAGAGACTTTCAGTGGGGTTCAGGTCAGGACGCTGTGGTGTGAATCCGCTCCGTGCCATCAGGAACTATGAGAAACTCCATAGATGTGATGTGCTGGTGATTCAGTACATTCAGGTGGTCACGTGACTTTATTTCAACTCCACATGACGTTGCTGAGTCTCGACCTGAGCGACTGAAGCGACACCAGATCATAACACCGTCTCCAGAGGCTCGTACAGTGGACGCTATGCATGATGGGAGCGTCGCTTCATTAGAGCGCTTCCCTTCTCACCCTGACCACGCCCATCACTCTGGAACAGACTCAGTCTGGACTCATCAGGTCACATGACCCTTTTTCCAAAGGCCAATCTTTATGCTCTCTCACGAACTGAAGACTTTTTCATCTAATGAGTCTCATTGAGTGGTTTCCACATTTCTTCCATAAAACTGAGGGTTCAGGATTATCCTTCCAGGTTTGCACCCAATTTCAGTCGTTTCAGAAATTTCCTTGGTCGTTTTCTTTGCTTGATGCAGACCAATAATGTGAACCTTCTAAAAACCTCATCTTTTCCATGATCATGTCCTTCTTCTGATGCAGTTGTTTAAGAAATGAGAAGCTCCTCACTGCATCCCATAGGCTTAAAAGAACTGTTGCAGCTGAAACACATTAATCAGCGCAGTAATTTTCCAATCAAAGCTTCTTAATGATGTGCTGATTTAAACCCAAACTGGCCAACCAGCCAGTTTGTTTTGGCCAGGCAGTGTATGAAGAGGGCATAGGCTAAGGGTTTGTACATGAGGAGTGTAAAAAAAATAAAAAAATCCAATGATTGGTAAACCATAGTAGGAAATTCAGAGGAGAACAGAGAGAGAGAGAGAGAGAGAGAGAGAGAGTTTATAATCAGAGGTCCCAGGTATACACAGCCAGATGTTCTAGATTTCTTCTCGGCTCTGGAACCTACATCAAACCACTCAGTTGATGGAAAGAGCAGAAGAGCGTCACATCTGTGTCTGAGTGTAATTTCCTAGCCAATGCAAAAAAAGAAAAGAAAAGAAAAAAAAAAAAAGAACAACGTTATTTATAAGAGGCAGATTTAAGAGCCCATTATTTCCTTTGCCGCTCGTCCATGTTGGACTCGTTTCTAAAGTTCTAGACTCCAGTCGAAGGTCTCAGCCTCAATCCCTGATCATAAACTGAGATTGGTCTGAAACAGGTTAAAGGTGTCATGAGCTGTTTTTTATACAATAATTATTTATATATAATTTCTTACTACTCATAAATACCCTGGAAAATATGCGGAATGTTTCGAAATGAAAGACGTGGTCTCAGCATGAGTGTGTTACTTGGCTGAGGAAATCTTTCTGGGAATCTGTGTCATGGTCCAGACACTCGTTTGTGTTTATACGAGCCTGGGTTTTATATACACTCCCCGTGTGAGTCTGTTCAGAAAGAGAAAAATGTCTGGAATCGTCCAGCGCCCAGGACAACCAGATAATTCTTCTGTGCTAAAACCAGAGCAAACACGAATCGTTATAGAGCGATCCGTACCAAACATTGCGTAACAAATCGAGTGTGGATGTTTTGTCGTTCCAAAGGAAAAATAAACCGGCAAAACCATTTTAATATTCAATTCTATCCAATTCGATTTAGTCTTATTTCTAGAGCACTTTCAGCAGTGGTCATGGTCGTGGTCACAAACGACTTTGTGTAGAAATATGTATAAATCAGAATCAAATCAATAATAACATGTTTATCATATAAGACCTTCAATTAAAACTTTCAATAACATGAATAGCTGTTTGCACTTGAAAGTGAAAGTCCTGACAGCGCTTCTCCTTGGTAATGATAAAATGTATGTGGATGTATTTATAATCCAGGTTTTGTGCGAGGAGTGTTGTGCACATGGACAGGAAATGAAGACAGCAGAAAACCCTCTCCATTTAACCGCTAGAGACCTTATCTTGACAAAATTTGACAAAACCGCCAAACGTGCCATATTTTTGCATTAAAAGTGACAAAATAGTGGAACACACTTGAACTTGAATCCACTCCAGATCCACCAAGACCCAAATCTGGATAAAGCATTTAAAAAAGACAAATAAATTTAAATGAAATAGAATTTGTAAATTTGTACAGTTGCCCCCTGCTGGCACGGAGGCCCATAAGCGACTGCTCGTGCCTCTTATAGATACAGAATTTTCTCCATTATGTACTGACCAGAGTAATTGCACTACATAGTGAACATTAGTTATGCAAGTAAAAAGTGTGAGACGCGCACCTGCTGGCTGTTCCGAGTGCCGTGATCCAGGCCTGGAAGATCCCGGAATAAAAGGTGAAGGGATTTTTCCGTGTCACGGAGAAGAATATGATGGGCAGGATGATTCCGCCGTGGATGATCAGGCCAACAATCACCGTCACCATGTACATGCCCAGCTGCTGCGCCACGGCCTCCAGGTCACCGATGGCGGCGATCTTTCCACAGATCAGGGAGGCTATGCCGACCGGAGAGTACCTAAATCCATCACGGAAGTGACACTAGGTTTTAGGTTTTAGGTCCTGTTATTACTTTTGAAACATAATTTGATTTTTTTTTTTTTTTTTTTTTTTTTTTTACATTTAAATGGCAAAATGAACCAGATACTGTTAAAAAATTCTAGAATGTTCCCACAATTTCAGAGTATTTCTACCAACATTGTTGTCATGCATAAATACCTTAGAGTAGCTACATGTTTCCATGGTTACAATAACGTCACTGATGAAGCCTAACATGTTTCTGTACTCTTACTGTACACACTACAGTACATTGTATGCAAAATACATTTTCATGAAACAACTTCAGATATAGCTCTCACTACTATTATAAAATATCATAAACCTGAAGTCATAAGGTTTGAAAAAAAAAAAAAAAACATGACAAGGAAACATTTATTAAAATCAGAAATCCAGTTACTCCTGCATCCTTGTAAGGTTCTCATATCGCAATACTCTTTCTGTCCACTAGAGGCATCGCCATGTTAATTGTAGTAATTACTCATCAGCTAAACTGAAGCTGTTACAAAAATCATTTTTGACTATGTTTGAACAAAAAAAAATCAAACACTACTGACATTTCACTCGCTGCTCATAACGGTTTTTGGCAGCGTTGGCGTGTAGGGAATCAGACGATCAGATTCTCTGTGGGATAAAGTCATTAATTAACAATACGGCAGCTCGTCTCTTCCCGTAACGACGCGGGACTAAAATCCAGGAACCTTAAATGGCATGAGGAAGTCTTGTTTGTATCCGTGGGATTATTCCCAGCGCAGGCCTGCATTAGATCAACAGAATCTGCATCGCATGACGTTCCCAACACACAGGTCAAAGGTCACGTCTGGGTGTCATGTACTCTGTTCTTGATGTATCACATAGTGTACTGTATATTCTCCAAATAGGACCTGGAGTGGAACTGGTCAGTCTGGGTTTTCTCGGTTCTAATCCTGGAGCTCGGAGTGTGTGTTGTGTGTTTCCTCTGACCGGATCTCGGCGCCACATTCCCATGAGTTCAGCGCTCCGGGCTTCATCGCTATCAGTTGTTTATCCGTTCCAGGTCTCGAGTCGGCACGGATCGGGTTGGCGGTGGGTCAGGGCCAGGTTCGAGCGAGGCCGCGTGGATTACGTCCTGGAACACCTTCATACCTTTCACTCTGCGCTGTCTGGCTCCTGACCTCCTGACTATCACCATGGATATCGCTGGTAAGCGGATCCTTTCTCTCGCTCTCTTTCTTTCTCACCGTCACTTACCTTCTGTTTCTCACTTTCTGGGTTCCTCGCGGCGCTCTTCATTATGATTAAGTTCCACTTTATTCGCCATTTAAAAATTTCAACACCAAACCCCCTCCCATACATAATACCAGTTAAAATGATTAAACAACATTTTCCCCCCTGTTTTCCGTTATAAAAGCACGCACGCTAGATGATCGCACACAGATGATTGCCTACGATGATTTTCATGACAATAAAACTCTCTCGAGGGAATCGGTGTAATCCTGTCATTATATGAATCATAAATAAAAGTGTGTTGGAGTTTATGCATACACACACTAAGCTTAAGAATGCTTGAAAATGTCCAAAATTTCATACAGTTTTCTTCAAAAGGAATAAAACTCATGACCTGGGGTAAGACCACATGAGATTTGTTAAAACCAGCTGTCCAGGACTTAGTGGATTCGGGGAAAGAAAACCACCGAGTCGTGTCTGAAACTTGGCTGCTACATTGTTATCTGTCCATCTGCTACAGTTTAGAGAGAAAACCGTCTGGCACTGAGACTGGCACGCACACACACACACACACACACACACACACACACACACACTGACCACATGATCATGGACACCATTTTCATGATGATCTCGTTGAGGATGTTGAAGAACTCGGACATGATCTTGCCCCTCTCGCCCATTTTGCCCATGCAGATCCCGAACGCGATGAAGAATCCGATCAAACCTGGGGGAAGAGAGAGGACGAGATCTTTCACCAGCCATGAGTTTAGTGTTCATTTGCAACAAGTAAACCACAATATAGGAAACAAATGGTCCGATTTGAAGCCAAGACAAGACCGATTAACACGAGCATGAGTCAGCGTGTAACACGCGCTCACACCGTGTACTCATTCATCCTTACTAACCGCCTGATCAAAGTCCAGATGGTTTAAATGAATCGATTAATTTGTTAATAATCTAAAGAACACAAACAAATAACAAACATGTTGAAATATTATTTCACGTGGCAAAGAAACAAAAATAAACCGCTGTACAGTATGAGCAGGATTTAATCCGGAGTTAATCTAACTGCACACGAATCGCGTTCACTTCCATCAGTCGGAATAGCCTGAAATACTGAAATGCAAAACCGTTGCAGTGTTGTTTCGATAAATCTTCACAAGGTCCGTACATAAAAGACTATTCGCGCTCTATTCGTACTGTTTCATCAGCAAAGTGTTTAGGTCTGCTGCTAACGGTTCTCGTCTGTCTCAGCCATTGTTTTTGTACTGTGTACACATTTATCGAAGGACTGCTCTATGTTTAGCTTTATATTAAATGTAAAAGCCGTAGACACCTGCAGTGCTGTGAAAAAAGTCAAACTGGAGGGCAAAACCCCTCCAATGTGGCTGAATTAAGACAATTCTGCAAAGAAGAGCGGGCCATAATTGCTCCACAGCGATGTACAGTAAAGGACTCACTGCCAACAATCGCAAAATCTACTTTTCCACATCATTTAAAAACTGCATTTTGTATTTACTCCGGTTATCTTTGCGTAACATTAAGATTAGTTTGATGATCTCAGTGATTTACGTTTGACAAATATGCGCAAAGGATGCTTTTCCACACCACCTGCATATATACACTGATGAGCCGTAATGTCAACACCACTGCCATGTGACCTGAACAACATTCTGCCAGACACCACAGCACAGCACCAGGTGCCGTGCAGAACCACGCCCCGATGGGCCAGAGCCTGCCTTGTAGCACAAGGGGAACCCTAAACCTGGCTGGTTTAAATGTTACGGCTGATGAGTGGAGAGTTTACAGAGTTACACCGTGTGTCCTATATAAACCGACGTGCTGCTAAGGATTGAGTGATATTCTGTAAGAAAAGATGAAACTCCAGGAAGTGTTTGAAGGTACGGACAACGTACAAAATATCATCTGGTCATGTGACCTACAGTCATAGTAATCCATTTCTGTGGCTACACACCCCAGTACAAGCGCTTCTACTAAAAGGCCAAGTCCACGCTTAGCTGGGTATTTTTAAAAACGGACATTTTCCTACTTAGTTTTTTAAAAATAATTCTGTCCACACACCCTACATTTTAAAAATATCTTTGTCCACATGAAAACGCAAGACCGGAGCGTCCCTAATCAACAGGAGGCCAATCAGAAGCCTTCCACCAAGCAGAAGTGCGACTGGTCCCGTCCAAAACTGCCGTCGCTGCCTGCTGGGTCTGTGTCTTCGAGTTTTGTGGCCCCTAAAGTTCATCACCGTAATGCGTACACACATGTAAAAAGTCCAGTAAGCAGCGTTAACACTGTCGCTGGTTTACCGTACGTAAGAAGTCCGCCATTGCACAAAACATCCTCATGAAGTCAAAGCTGATGTCAAATCAAAGAGACTAGCACAAAGACAATGACATCAAAATCTTCACTTTCCTTTGAAAAGGATTTTTCCAAAATCTCAGTTGTGGATGAAATGCCCAAACTATTGAAAATACCCGGCTACGTGTGGACATGGACAAAGTCTAAACCAACCGTTTTGTGTTAGACTGCTGTTTTTCTGTGGCTTTTATTCCCACGTCCATATTTCTGCTTAGTTTTAGCTTTAGTCACTGAAAACGCTTCGAGAAACAGTTCTTTTCCTACTTTTGTTGACATGTAACAGCTTGCACCGTGTGCAGCGTACCCCGTGTTTGGTGTCAGAGCGTGGCATACACAGTGACGACTTTCTTTCAGGCTTCTGATTGGCCAGCGCTGCTTAACACTAAGGGCTATATCGCCACCTGCTGCTCCGGCATGCTTTGAGAGCATGTTGTTGACCTGGTGTGTATAGTTCCAGACACAACATAAACAGCCACGTCAAAACAAAAAACGAACAATTACACCGACTTTACTGTGCCGGAGGTTCCTGAGTGCCGGAGGTTCCTGAGAGGTGCAGCTCAGTGGTATGTTTCTAGAACAGATAAATAATACACGAGTCTCCTTTAAATGCCCTTACCGAAATATCCGTAAACCTAGAGCAAAGCGTATCCATTCATCAGGAAGAGCAGGATGAAGTCATAAACAGAAATCAGCATGATCGCGTTACAGGCTGATTAAATGTCCACAGCTAGCGATGTTCATGCAGAAGTGAGGTTTCCTACCCAGAACGTTCATCCCCCACTTGAACTCCAGCTTCTTTGCGTTGACTGTAAGCGGCTCGCTCCGGTTGCTGACGGGCACGGACACTTTCTTCACCACCGTCTGAACCTGGACCGGGAACACACAGCAGAACGTTGTGCAGAACGTTGTGCACTGGAGGATAATTCCTGTAAAAGCCTGAACGTCTGATAGTTCTGAGTGGTATTATATTTGCAGGGTTTTAAAATTGAGAATTTATGTAATCTAACATGTTCTAATTAAGCAATAAACCACTCTGTGTCGTTCCCGTGCAGGAAAATAATCAACAAGAATTTGGTGGGATAAATGGTTGCGTTGCGATTAAAACCCTGCCACCGATTATTGTCCTGTAACTGCACATCCTGAAGTGTTTTATTCCTCTTATTCAGCAGCAAATAAGTGTCATTGATTACAATCTTTTATTTTATTTAATTTTATTTGTATAGTTCTTTTAACTTTTGCCATTGTCGCAAAGCAAGTTTTATTAAAGAATGCAGAGTTGTAATGTTAATCTGTTCATAGGAACATTTAACCATTTAATCCGAGATGTACAGTGGAAGCTCAGTGTATAAATTTAATCCGTTTCAGAGACGAGTTCTTTAGTTTCAAATGAGTTAGGTGAAATTTTGATTTGCAATACGCACGTTCCCATAGGAAATAATATGAATGCAGATAATCTGTTCCAGCCCCCCAAAATATTACCAATATTACCAATTTTCAAAACTGTTATAATTATTATTATTATTATTTTTTTTATTTTCTCCCCGTCACTAGGGGGCGCTCCAACATTAAGGCTACTACCACTCAGCCGGGAGGGCCGAAGACTATCACGTGTTTCCTCCGAAGCAAGTGACGCCAGCCGACCGCATCTTTTCGAACTGCTCGCTCGGCGCACCATTGGGGGCGGAGTCACACACTCGGAGGACAGCGCTATCCGCTCCTCCCGCTTGCGTGAGCTCACGGACGCCCCTGGTTGGCTGTAGAGTCGTGATTAATGTGGGAGCACTAAGTACCTCTCATCCCTCCCCTCTGAGAGAGCTCGGCCAATCAGCTCTCTCTAGACCTCCGGCTGCGAGAGGTTACAGCGCCACCCGGGAATCGAACTCGTGATCTCCGGTTGATAGGGCGAGCGCTTTTACCACTGCGCCACTCGGAGACCCGACATCATATTTGTACATATAAAAACAATTTAAATATTTCGAAAAGACATGTAAATGAAGTAAAATATGACATAAATAGACATTAAACCTCACTTAACCTCAATTTATGATTCCTCTTTGCCCTGGAAGCTTTAAAAACCAAACTGAAAGCAAAATTTCAGTTCTTAAGGCGACAGTTTGTGAGGCTCGTATGCCGAGGTACCGCTGTAGGTTACTTCCTGCTCTCAGTGACATTACAGCAGCTCCTATAGAAACACAGGCTTCATCACATGTCTCTTTTTCCTCTCTTCTTCTGTAAGTTGATATGTAAACATAGGATTGAACTTTTGTTTGAACTTCGTCATGAGAAAGTCACAGCTTTACCTTTCGCACTGTTACAAAGCGCTGACACTGGAGACTCCTCCCGTAAATGTCAAATAAATAAATAAATAAACAAACAAACAAACATCTCCTTAGGGGAAAACTTCATCATTTGAATCATTCACACTCACTGTTACTATAGAAATGATAACGTTTCTATCTAGTGCATTGATGTCAACCTGTAACCTGCAGCTGCACTACAGGCGACACTGCCGTTATATTATACACTGTAATTTATATTATACTCTGTAATTTATATTATACTCTGTAATTTATATTATACTCTGTAATTTATATTATACTCTGTAATTTATTGTATCGTATAGATTTTTTATGAGAATATGTGGCAGTAGAACTCAGTAGACACGACGGCCCGGTGTATTTCACGTTAAGCTTCCTCGTGTTTCATTTTTAACAGACTCCCAGTGGATACATACGTCTCGTCATGGCTAAGATGCTAAAAAAAAAACCACATTAAGCAGGATATGTTTGAGAGAATGGTTTCCAGCTGTAGATCAGGGTCAGAGCTCGCACCGAATCCAAGGAGGTCGTGCAGGATCGGAATTACAACTTCCTGCCGTTCACTACCTGTCAGTGCGGCACAGGGCTTAGAATCCTGACGTTATGCTTTATGTGTGTGTGTGTGTGTGTGTGTGTGTGTGTGTGTGAGTGGGGGGTGGGGGTGTATTATGAGAATGGGTGTGTGTATATGTGCATGTGTGTGTATGTGTGTTTAAATAGTTGGACAGATTATCTGTAATCTCTTTATACGCAACTGAGTTTAACATCTGGCCAACAGTTTCTCTCTCTCACTCACACACTCTCTCTCTCTCTCACACACTCTCTCTCACACACTCTCTCTCTCACACACACTCTCTCTCACACACACTCTCTCTCTCTCTCTCTCTCTCTCTCTCTCTGCGCATGCGCTGGGTGTGAGGGAGCGCGTGAAAGACTGTTTGGCGTCCTGCCAAATTTTTCGGAAGACTGTTTATTTATTTATTTATTTATCTATCTATCTATTTAGCTATATTTATGTAGTCAGTGAATGGTTTTCACCATGAGAGAGAGAGCGAGCGGGGCACCATGGCCTCTGAGGCCGGTGTAGAGACCTTGTCTCTCCGGCATGGCGTCAGGTGTGTCCCCGAGGAAGGGGTACCGATCGAGGACGTACTGTTTGCGGTGGGGGAGAGGATCGGGTGTGAGAACATCTACTCTGCCTCCCGGATGAACAAGGCCGTGGTGGTGTTCGTGAACAGGGTCGACCTCGCGAGCGCGCTGACGCGGAGCGGGATCTGTGTGAGAGGAGCCGCGGTTAAAGTCCCCCCTCTGTCTGCCCCCGCCACGCGGGTGGTAATATCTAACGTGCCTCCGTTCATAAAGGACGAGGCGATATTGAAGGAGCTGCCCGTTTCGGGAAGTTGGTCGGCCCCATGAGAGCGATCCCGCTCGGGTGTAAGAGCTCCAACATGCGGCACATCCTGTCTTTCCGCAGGCAAGTGCTCATGATTTTAAACAATGAAGATCAAACTTTAAATGTTAACTTTAAATGTAAAGAGGGGGACAGCGGCTACACCGTCTTCGCCACCACGGAACCGCTCAGGTGCTTTGAGTGTGGGGACGTGGGACACAAGAGGCTGAGCTGTCCGCACGGAGCCGGGGAGCTCGCGCGGTGATATGACGGGGAAACAGCGGCAGCGGCGCGAGGACAGCCAGCCGGGGAGCTCGCGCGGTGATATGACGGGGAAACAGCGGCAGCGGCGCGAGGACAGCCAGCCGGGGAGCTCGCGCGGCGATATGGCCGAGATGCAGCAGCAGCGGCGCGAGGACAGCCAGCCGGGGAGCTCGCGCGGCGATATGGCCGAGATGCAGCAGCAGCGGCGCGAGGACAGCCAGCCGGGGAGCTCGCGCGGCGATATGGCCGAGATGCAGCGGCGCGAGGACAGCCAGCCGGGGAGCTCGCGCGGCGATATGGCCGAGATGCAGCAGCAGCGGCGCAAGGACAGCCAGCCGGAGAAGAGCGGGGAGGCGGAGCCCACAGCGGACCGCATCGACACACCGCAGCCGCGGCTCGAACAGGTCAGCCCTGAACACGGCACCACCACAGAGACACACACCGCGCCGGGAGCAGATGACAACACCGACACTACTGTATACAGTATGAGTACAGTACCCACCACAGACAGTGACCCCGCCCCCAACGCCGACCCCGCCCCTAAAATCTGCCCAGAAGTGGTACAGCAGCCACAAGCCAGCA